>PVLD010010168.1:47575-72496 GCA_004027595.1 Dinomys branickii | reverse complement strand
TTGAGACTGCGTTTTGTTCCTCTGTTTTCCCATTTTTGGGTATCAGATTCAAAATGTGGAGCTATAAATTCCACAGACAGTTCAGCAGGCAAAGGTCTGCTGCAGAGGCTGCTCCAATGGTTACTTCTCTTTGGGAGAATGTCCCTTAAGCTCTCTGCTGAGATTTCCGCTTCTACTCCCTACCCCAAGACCTGGCCGGAGCAAATAAACAGCTCGCGACCCCAGGATTCTTGCAGATAGGCCACTCAGGTGTTCCTCCCTGGGTGGAGCTCCTTCCCCCCTCACAAAACCCGTTGGGGCGCCTAAGTAGGTCTTCCCACCCGGGAGATCCCGCAGTCCTTGAAGCTGCCTTGATGTCTCTCGCTGGGCTGAGCTTCTTCCCGACTCAGGAAAAACCGGTTACAGCGCGCACTTAACTCACCCTGTGATCGTGCAGACAGGAGTGCCGTTCAGATGTTTTTCCCTGGATGGAGATTTTCCCCGACTCAGAAATCCCGCCGGCCGGTCGCTGTTGCTCCAGTTCGCGCAGCGCTGGCTGCGGGGGTGGGGTTCTGAGCGGGATCCCGGAGCGCTGCCCGGTTTCGCGCAGTTTGTCCCAGTAGCGCGTTCTCTGTTGGGTTCAGGAGCTGAAGCCGTTCTTCCCTCCACACTCGCTCTCTCGGCTGGTCGTCTTCTTCCCGGAAGTCCTTATTTCTGTCTTCATATTGCTATATTTCATTGTTTGGGTGGTAATCCTCTGGGAGGTTCTCTCTCTGCTGGCTACCCGGTCGCCATCTTCCCGGAAGTCCTCAAAAAAGTGTGTTTTTTTAAAAAGCCCTTGCAGTTGTTAATTGTAGAAGGACTCATTTTCAGTTATTTAAATTTAGGTCTTAAATACTGTTGCTGACTACACATATGAAGTTACATATTTTTAGATTAAGGTGGAAACTCACTATTTCTTCAGGTTACTAGGTATTTTTTGGGAAATCAGGAGCTGAAAAGTTGTTTATAAAGGCTGGTGAGGACAACTGCATTTTTAATTTTGTCTTTATTAGTGACATGCACTGACAGTTGGACACCTCAATCCAGATAGTATGGGAAGAAAATTAATTTTTTCAACCATCTTTGACCTTTACTTCTTTTGGTATTCGTACTTTGAGGAAAAGGTATTAAAATGTACATCTTCCTCTGAAAGGCTTGTGTTTCAAAATGAATTGGGCGGTTGGATATCTATATGGAAATTGTTAACCAGGCCCAGGTCAGCCCTAGAGGACCCTTTTAGGATTATTGCACATGAATTTGTTTATCCTGGGCATGGTGGCTCACTTGTAATTCTAGTACTCTAGGAGAATGAGGCAGGAGATAATATTTTAGGCCAGCCTGAGACTTACTGAGACCCGTTCTCACATAAAAAATGGGTGGGATGTGGGTCAGCATGAAGACCCTGGATCCCTGCACCACCCTCCTAGCCCCATGTATAGCTCTCACTTTTATCTGTGTAAGATTTTTTAAAAGTGTGTTTAAAAAGTTCTAGATGAGTTGATTTTATAGACCACACAAACATTTTCCGCAAGATTTATTTTGTACTTAAGAACAAGTCTAGGGGAAACAGTAATATAGTCTAAATGCATTTGTTAAAGGTGTGTTGATTTTTAACTTCTCTCTTGGATTTGGGCAGTATGTATTTCATTATTTCATTGTAAATAAACTCCTAAGGAGGAGGCTTGTAAAATTTAAAGTTGCTTTAGGAAGCAAATGCATTCAGAACTTAATGTATTGCAGTTAAGTCCGTATGTATTTTTTAAATCAGATTTTATTGGTACATTTTAGATATACGAACATGATGGCAACATCATAGAGAATTTGTACCTGTACATGATATAACTTATTCTTTTTTCCCGTCTCCCTTCAATCCCTCTTTACCTCCCCATGTACAAAAGCTGTTTTCATTTTTTCTTTCTTTTCTCACTTTTAAAAACTTTTCCCTTCCCTTTCCCCCATCTGCTTCTTTACCCCCACATTAGAACATTTTCTTCCTGTTTCACAACACCTAGCATACATTTTGGTCCTTGTTCACACTTTTGGTTTCTTATACCAGAGAAACAGTGCCATATTTACGTGTGTGTCCAGTTTATTCTGCTTAAGAGTGTGGTCTCAAGGTATATCCATTTACTAGGAATGTCTCAAGTTTATCCTTCTTTATGGCAGAGTAGTACTCCATTGTATAAAAACCCCACATCTTCTTTATCCATTCACCAGTTGATGGGCATTTGGGCTATTATGTGCTGTGCCCCTGTGAACATGGTTGTGCATATATTGTTGTGGTGTGATGCTTTTCTTTTGGGAAGATACCCAGAAGGGGAATAGCTGGGTCAAATGGAGTTCCAATTCCAGTTTTGTGAGGAATCTCTACACTGTTTTCCACAGTGGTTGCACCAGTCTACACCGCCAGCAACAGTGGAGAAGGGTTCCTATTCTTCCACAGCCCTGCTAGCATTTGTAATTGGTTGATTTCTTGATAATAGCCATTCTTTCCAGTGTTTTAAGTTGCATGTCTCGAATGACCAGTGATACTGAATATTTTTTCATATATTTATTTGCTATTTGTACTTCTTCATCTGAGAAGTATGTATTCATCTCAGATATCCATTTTTGGATTGGGTCTTTAAATTTGGGAGCATTTTTTTTTTTTTGGGTTTTGTATATGCTCTCAATTGTAATCCTTTGTCTGAGGAATAGCTGGCAAACATTTTTTCCCATATTGTGTGTTGTCTCTTCACTCTGTTGGATTGTCTTGCTGTGCAAAACCTTTTTTATAAGATAAGCTTTCAGTTCTTGATTCTTAGTGATAGTTCCTGTGTGATAGGAAATTCATGAATTCTTTGCCTACACTAGCATGTTCGAGTTCTACCTATTCTATCTTCCAGCAGATTTAATGTTTCTGTTTTAAAATTTAGATCTTTTATCCATTTTGAATTTAGTTTAGTACATGGGGAAAGATACGGATGTAATTTTAATCTTCAGCATGTACAGAGCCAGTTTTTCCAGCACCATTTATTAAAGAGGCTGTCTTTCGTCCAGTGAATGTGTTTGGCACCTTTGTCAGAGATAAGGTGGCTGAATATGTCTGGACTTGTTTTTGCATGTTCTAATCCATTCCATAAATCCTAGGGTCTTTGTTTTGCCAGTACCATGCCATTTTTATTCCAGTGGCTTTGTAATATAATTCCAAGTCTGGGTTATGCCCTGTCTTGCCTTTCTTGTGTAGACTTGTCTTTGCTATTCCTCTTCTGGTTCCAGATGAATTTTAGGATTACATTCTCTAATTCTGTGAGATATGGTGTTGGAATTTCGATTGGAATTGCATTAAATCTGTATAACAGTTTTAGAAGTATGGCCATTTTTACTATATTGGTCCCTTCCCAAGAGCAAGGGATGTCTTTCCATCTTCTCATATCTTCAGTCTCCTTTTTCAGAGTGCAGTAGTTTGCATTGTAGAGGTTTTTTACTTCTTTTGTTAGATTGATTCCTAGGTATTTCATTTCTTTGGAAGCTATTGCTTTTTTTTTTTCAGCTAGGAATCGAACTCAGGACCTTGCACTTGCCAGGCAGGCACTTGTGTCGCTGAGCTATATCCCTGGCTCCTCTTTGGATGCTATTGTGAAAGGTATTATTTCCCTAATTTCTCTTTCAGTGAATTTGTTTTAGTGTATAGGAAGGCTTTTGCTTTTTGATTGTTGACTTTTTATCTAGCTACACTACTCAATTTGCTTATTAAATGTAGGGGCCTTTTGGTGGAGTTTTTGGGGCCTTCTATGTAGATAGTATTACATCATCCATGAATAGTGATAATTTTAACTTCTTCCTTTCCTATCATTACTCCTTTTATTTCTTTCTGTGGTCTAATTGCTCTGGGTAAATCCTTACGTATTTTTCCTGGGGAAGGAAAGTGAGGTACATAATGACCACAATATATTTGATTTTATCTTTACTTTTCAGGGGTATATAGGGTATGAGAAGGGCTTATATTGACACATTCAGGTTTTTTTATAGTCTGCATGACATTTCTTTCTCTGTCAGTTAGAGTTGGATTAAAGGATCAAGTTATTGTGAGGAATGAACATATGAGGAATTACAGTGATTGATTTTTACCAAATGTGGGCAATATTTATTCCTGAGTCTGGTGCTGGCTGTGAAGTTTGTGGTGTTGGCAGCTGGGAAGGGAAGGTAAACGTGAGGTGAGGGAGAGAATGATAAAACTGGAACGTGCAACGATTCAGAAACCATGGAAATGCCCCAGGAGCTCACATGTGCAACTTCGATGGGGTGGGTGGCCTTTGGTTGGCATCTCTCATTTTACCATGGATTTACACATACAATTACCTGAGAAAGCATTTTGACAGAGCTGTAGAAGATGCTCCTTGCCAGTGGGCATGAGCCAAAAGATGCACACCTGTGACAGTGCCTTGTCTTTCACTAACTTTCTGAATATATTTTTGCTAAGTCTTGTGGGAAGCTAGCTGTGGTGGTACATGCCTATGACCCCAGCTAATTATGATGCTGCCGTGGGAAGATTCACATTTAAAGCCAGCATGGACAACTTAGCCAGGTTGTGCCTCCAAATAAAATTTAAAAACATAAAGAAGGAGTGGGCATATAGCTCAGCGGTAGAACACTTGCCTACCATGCCTGAGCCTCTTGGTTTAATCCCTAAAACTGAAAGGGAAAAAAATAAACTCATACAAGTTTTATCGAGGCTGAATCTAATGTAGAGTTACTTGGGAGACAGAATTTGGAGAAGTGTAATTGCAGCCTAGGTACATGCGTGAAATAGTCCTCACAACCCACGTGCTTGTTACCATGGCATATGCATCGTTTTAGTTGTATTTAACTTGCAAATAACAGGTAATTACAAGATTGCATTTTTGCTCTATTTAATGCAACCTGTCCATTGTTCAGATAACACATAAACCTTCTAAAAGAGGGTGTGAAATCCCTTTATCCATTGTTGGATTAGTTTCTCTTTTACCTAAACTACTGGGTTAATAATAGCCCTTAGTTATTGTGGGCTGCTCAGATCTGCAGTACCCCGAAGGAGTCTCTGGTGAAGGCTAAATACAAAGAGGCAAATGGAATGATTTCAGGGCTCCAGCAGGACCAAAGCCCTCTAACAGAATTTGAGATTCTCTCAGGGCTAAGACCACGAGACCTTCTCTGGGTGGCCCATAGTTACTTGGTTATGAGATGAAGGGAGGGGAGTATTCAAGAAGGACAGAATTACTCACGGGCTTCTCCAAGTAAGGTATTAAATTAATCCTTAATAAGGATTAAGTTAATTCACCAGGAGTGAGTTGCCTGAGGCTATATTCTTTATCAGTTGAGATCAGATCCCAGTGTCCTTGGCTGTGATCTTGTCTTACCTTTTGAAACTTTCTGGGTTCATCTGCCATTACAGGTTTTAGTAGGGATTAGTGAATCCTAGAGGTTCACTTACTATGAGTCCATTGCCCACTTCCAGACAGGTGGCCTAGGCTTTGGAAAGGTTCACAAGTGAACACGAAAAGCCAATTGGTTAATGTAAGTCCTGCTCAGGGCTGCTTCATAGTGGTCTCCATTACTAAGTCACATTTTATATTTAATATTTTATAATTTAGATACTGCGGCATGAGGATTAGCTACTATTAATGGATGTAGAAAGTGAGATTAAAAAGTAAATTAATATATACAGATTAAAAGTAAATTAATATATACAAATATTATATTATAGAAACTGTAATATTAAAGTACAGGAAAACACTCAGAGTTTTGCAACCATGTGGTTATTGCTGTAACCTGTAGTTACCCTTTTCCACTCTCATTCCTTATTCTTTTGGTCCTTGGCAAGTGCCTCAGTTGGTTATGGTTTCTTGCCATGTAAGGTAACAAACTTCTACTTTTTTAAGGGACTGAGGGGTTGGAAGTTCTGCCTAGGTTGTTTTACTGACTGTAGTTAATGACAGTGCATGGAAAAGGTAAATGGTGTCCCAGAGGAACTGCGGCATTTACATTTTAGACATATGTTTGGTTAGCCTTGTGTGGTGGCCGCCTAGTTTCCCCCTGATAGTAAGATCAGTCCTTCTAGTCAGTTCTGTAGCTGCCTTGGTAGTCTGAACTTTCGTCTTAATGACACCGTGCCGCTTCCCTTGGTAAACAGAGTCCTTTTTGTTAACTAAAGTTTCTAGATTGACAGACAAATTTGTGGGAATGGGAAGCAAACAAGAAAAATGAAAGAAATAAGAGCGTACTTTTATGCTGGTAGAAATAAGCTAATGGAGAAAAAAATAAGACAGGAGAAACATGATAGAATTGCTGGAGCAGTGTTCTTCGCGAGAAGAGAACTGACTAGTTCAAGAGTTGGTTTTATTTAGGAGGCTGACCGTTTCCTGAATCCAGAAGAGACTAGAGTGTGGGTGTAGATGAAGTAGATTGACAGATGGTATCGTTGTCTCATCAGAAATGAAGTGGGCAGTTAAGAATGAGGTACTACTTGAGACATGACACTTGATCTTAGCCAGAAGGCCAGGAAGCGATGCTATCTGAGACAAGAAAAAGGGTTCATAGTACGTGAATATTGATTTACACTGAAGGATTGTTAATATCCAGTGTCTGAATACCTGATACCCACAACTTACCTACCCACTTAGCAGTTTCCCCCCAGGCATCCCCTGGGCAGCATATTGGTTTGCGTGGTGATGATCCCAAGCATCGCACAGGCGGGTGTCATTTCAGTCAGTCAATTCTTGTATTGAATAAATTCAATAAAGTTGTCATTTTTATATTTTGTATTATAAAAATTAATGAAAAGTAGCCATTTTTGCTTATCCTGAGTTTAAAAATTGTACTGATAAAAGGTTAAAGGAGGAGAGTTGTATTTTGCTCACCGTTTCAGCCTGTGGTTGGGGGGCTCTAAGGCAGCAGCGGCATGGTGGGAGGGCGGGGCAGAGGGAAGCTGTGCACTTAATGGCGGCCCAGAAGCAGAGCGCAAAGGGAGCGGCCAGGGAGAGGGAGGTCCTTGGAGGTCACACCCTGGTGCCTGCCTCTCCTAACCGGATCTCACCTCCCACCAGGAGAGCGAGTCGGTGAACTCACTAGTAGACGACCCTCCCCCCATGATCTGAACACCTTCCACACGCCCCGCCTCTGCCCAAGGAGAGTTTTAGGGAACCTTTTTGATCCAAACCGTAATATCCAGGGACGTGCATAATAAATTAACAAACAGGTGGCTGTCAGCAGTTGAAATTCCAATTTTATATGTAGGTGTCATACACTTTGGACATTTACTGTTTGCCTAAAGGAAGAAACAATTATATATACTATCTTGATCTTTTATACATTAATTTTATTTTAATGTAAAATTAAATTTTAATGTAAAATATAATGTAAAATGGTGAGGATAGTTTTTCTCAGAAAGGAAAATACTACAATACTGTTGCATGTCATGTCTTTTCTGACACTAGACATTATATAAAATAGTTATTAGGAGTCAGCCTGCCTTTCTTTACATCCCGCCTCTTCCTCTAACTGTGTGTTTCAAATACTTAACTGCTCTGCAGCAATAAATCTCCCGTCCCAAATTGGTGGCTTAAAATAATGAGTATATGTTACTGCTCATGAATCTGTAGATCAGATAGGTGGTTTTGATTTGTAGGCTAGATTGGGCTTGCTTCAGCTGACCTGATTTATCTAGGATTGGTTGTGTATCTGTGGTCATCTGGAGGGTTGGTTTGGATGTGCTGGTTGGTCTAGGGTACCATCTCACATTTCTGGTGGGTTGGTTGATTCTCTGCTGGAAGATGAGAGATGACTGAAGGTATATGTGTCTCATAATCCGTTGGCCAGCCTTGGTTTGTTCATAGAGTGTGGCAGGATTGTAAGAGAATGAGTGGAAATGTGCATAGTCTCTTCTGGTTGTGCTCGAAACTGTACAGTGTAACTTTTTGTTAGCTAGGGTAAGTCTTGAGACCAGACAAAATTTTAAGATGCCAAGAAATTTTTGCTTCGTGGGGAAAGGGTATGGATACAAGGAAGAATGAAAAATTGTATGTCAGTTAATGCTTAATGACTTAAGTGTGGTTATTAGTAATAATAATCACTGTTTTAATAGTAATCACTTTTTATTTATGACTAAATCTTCATAATAATCAAGGAGATAAAGTTGCATAAGTTAACAAGGTGTTAAGGAGGGCTATAGACTCAACATTTGAACAAAGATTTTTTTTTTTCCTTCCCTAAAGCTTTCCTTTGACAACCAGTACACTAGTTAAAAACATGGGCTCTGGAACTTTACTGCTTTGAGTCCTGGCCCTACTCTTCAGCAGTTACTTGCTTTGGGTAGGTTACCTAATCCTCTGTCTCCCTCTAGGACAGAGTCCACTTCGCTTACAGAGCTGTAGGGAAGGGTGAAATACATTACTACGCATTAAACATGGAAAGTTAATGAGCTCAGGCTAGGTGCTCAGTATATATCTTTCCTCTTACTATTATACCATGTTCTCTTCAAACTCTACAACCTTTCCCAGTGAAAAGGATTTAAATGAGATGGAAGTGATCATCCTTTGCTTTTTATAACCATCTAATTTTTTCACTGGTTAGGGAATGTAAAATTTTAAAAAATTATGGTTGAATTTACTAATGGTTGATTTTAATAATTTATTACACAAAGATATTTCAGTTTGGAGAAAAACTGTTCTACAGTATTTATCTTTTTTTTTCCTCATCCCCATTCTAGGCTTTTCCTGTGTGATGTCATTCATTTCCATGGCTTCTAAACTACCTTGGTTGCTTCTAAACCAGCATTTTGAAATCACTTCTGATTTTCACTCATTTTTCTTCAATTAGTCATTAAATTTATCTTCTGTTATATCTTCTCCTTTATGGCTCTTGCTTTTGATTTAGTTAAGGTCTTTCGTCTTTTTGCTTTTTCTTAAACTACTGGTCTTTTAATTGATCTCTCTACTCCAGTCTTAACTTCTTCCTGTTCTGCAGGAACTGTCAATAACAGTCTGTGAAAGACATTTGATTGCTTTATTTTCTCACTTTTTTTGTACCAAGAATCAAACTCAGGACCTTGGGCTTGCCAGTGAGGTGCCTGTACTGCTGAGCTATGTGTCCGGCCCTATTTCCTCACTTTTTTAAACTTCTCATTGCTTGTGAGAAGAATAAATTTGTGCATACAAGGCTCTTGATAAATATGATTTTGCTTCCTTTTCCAGCCGAACCTTCACTTATTTTTCAAAAAAACTGAGTCGTAGTTACATAAGGTTATTGAAGCCTGTCATATTCTCTTCTACTTTTTGCATGTTCCTGTACTTGTGATACTATAGGAAATATGCCTAGTTCTATTCCATCGGCACACCTTTATACTGCATTTCTTTTAAAAAGTTTAATCCATGTGATTTTTTCTGCGGCCCAGTATCACATTTTCAGACTCATGGAATCTTTACTTACGTGCTTTTACAGTAGCAATTGTTTTATTGGTTTTTAAAAACAGATTTATTTATAGCTCGTCTACTATACAGTTTACTAATTAAAGATGTACAGCTTAGTGGTACACAGTATTTTCAGAGTTGTGCATCCATTATCACAATTTTCATTATTTCTTGAAAGAAACCCTACATCTTGTAGCCAGCACTCCCTGCTGTGGTTTGAACGTGTTCTCCAAAACTTCATGTGTGGAAAACTTGTCGCCCTGTGCAACAGTGTTAGGAAGTGGGGCCTGGTGAGGAGAGCAGTTGTGCAGGCAGAATGAATGGATTAGTGCTGCTTTTTTGGGAATGGACTCTTCATAAAAGGGGTTCAGCCTTTTTCTTGTCTGTGTGATTTCGGCCTTCTTGTTGCAGCACAGCAAGAAGTCCTTTATTTACCTGGTGTTGCTTACCTGGTGATCTTCTACTTTTCAGCCTCCCTAACTGTGAACCAAATAAATTTCCATTTGTTATTAATTACCTGTCTGTGGTATTCTATTATAGAAGTGCTAAGACATCCCCTGCTATAGTCGATATGTTGATGATTTGGTCTCCTGGGTGGCACTCTCAGGGGCCAGCGGGATGTCCTGAAGTCGTTAGAGGTATGACTCAGAAGGAGCCTGGGGGACCCTGACCTGTTTCCCGCTTCGCTTCCTGTCATACGAGGCAAGTGGTTTTGCTCTACCATATGCTTCTGCTGATACACTGCCCTTGCCAGATGCTGGAAGCAGTAGGACTGATCTTAGACTGGAACCTCCAAGACCAAGGGTTAAATAACCTTTGTAGTGACAGAGAGCTGACTAATACACTGCTCTCCTCCCTTGCCCTCAACCTTTGGCAGCCGTTAGTCTACATTCTGTATATACATTGACCTGTTCTGGAATTCCGTATTAATGAAAACATAAAATACTTGGTCCTTTGTGACTAGTGTCTTTCATTTTCATACTTTTTCAGAGTTCATTCATGGTTTTGTGTATAACAGTACTTTTTATTGGAAAATAATACTCCACTGCATGGATATGCTATATTCTTTTGGTCCATCAATGATTTGGTTGGCATTTGGGTTATTTCCACTTTTTATCTGTTTTGAATACCCTTATGTACAAGTTAATGTGTATACGTTTTCATTTTTCTTTAAAAATTTTTTTATTAGTGCATGTTTGCAGTACATAATGATCAGAGTCATTGCGGGGAATTGGTGCACGAACATAACACATTCTAGTGCTTTTTGTTTCCCGTCCCCCTCTCCTGCATCTCTAGGTCTCCTTCCATTGTGCATGGTAACTCCATGGTGAACTGTTTAAGGAAACGCCAGGCTGTTTTTCAAAGCCACTGCGCTATCTTAATTTCCACAAGTAGTGTATGTATGAATGCTTCCCATCCTTTCCCATGCTTATTATTGTTTGTGTTTTTGTTTATAGCCATCCTGATGGCTGTAAATTGGTATCTCCTTGTGCTTTTTTTTTTTTTTTTTTTTTTAAGGTTTTTGTCACCAAGTAGTTCAGGCTGGCCTTGAACTCATTATGTAGCCCAGGCTGGCCTCAGATTCACAGCAATCCTCCTGCCTCAGCCTCCCAAGTGCTGGGATTATAGGTGTGCGCTACCACACCTAGCACAATTTTGCATTTCTTGATAGTTAATGATACTGAGTTTTTTGCCATACCTATATTGGCTATTTGTTTATCTTTTGAAAACTATTTAGATCCTTTGTCCAGTTTAAACTTGGATTCTCTGATTTTGAGTTACAGTTCTTTGTATATTCTAGACATATTTGCCATATATAATTTACATAAATTTTCTTCTACTCTGAATTTTTTTCACTTTCTTGATGGTATCCTTTGAAACACAAGTGTTTTAATTTTGGGGCGGGGGCAGAACTGGGAATCAAACTCAGGACTTCATGCTTGCCAGACAGGTGCTTATGCCACTGAGCTATACTCTTAGCCCTTCAAGTGTTTTAATTTTGATTGTGTCCAGTTTATTTATTTTTGATATTTATATTTTTGGTGTTAAGATAACAAAGCGCAGCTTAATTCAAGACCAGAAGGTTTTAAACCTCTTTTCCTAGATTTTTATAGTTTCAGCTCTGATATTTGTGTTTAAAGCAGTTTGAATTAATTTTTGTATATAGTGTGTGAGATAAGTGCAAACATTCATTCTTTTGAAGAGAGGCTATGTTGATAGCCTCTTTGTCCTTCTGATTTTTCTTTTGCCAGCACTGGAGATTGAATCCAGGGCCTTTTACTGAGCTGTGTCCTTAGCCATTTTAATTTATTTTTTATTTTGAGACAGGGTTTTGCTCAGTAGCTCAGGCTGGGCTTGAGTTTGTGATCTTTCTGCCTCAGTCTCCAGAGAGGTGGGATTACAGGTGAGCGCCAGTGCATCTGGCTTGATAACCTGTTTTTTCTAGCACCATTTGTTGAAAATGGCATTCTTTTCTTTTTAATTGTCTTGGCATCCTTGTTAAAAATCAGTTGATAGAAAGGTGGGTTTTTCCTAAACTCTCAGTTCTACTCTATCATGTCCCATATCCCCCCCCCCCCCCACTGGGAACTGAATCAGGGCTTTGCACATGCTGGGCAAATGCTCCACCACTGACCTGCATCCTTAGCCACTTAAAAAATACTTATTCTGAGACCAGGTCTCGTTAAGTTTCGTATGCTGGCTTTGAACTTGTGATCTTCTACCTCAATCTCCCAGGTAGCTCCCAAGGTGGGTTACAGATGTGTACGCCCATACCTGGCTTCTGTTGATTTTTATATTATCATGCCAGTATGATACCATTTTAGTTAGTGTGCCTGTTTAGTAAGTTAAGAAATTAGGAAGTGTGAGCTTCCAGCTTTTAAAATATTTTCAATGTTCTTTTAGTATTTTGAGTTTCTTGAATTTTTATGTGCTGTTAAGGAAGGATATCAGTTGGAATTCACATTTGACTTTAATAGTTACTCTCCTGTTTTATATTTATTGATTTCTTATAATGTATGAAGTAGGCAAAGTAGGTATTATTTATTACCATATTCATTTTACAACTTAGAAACACTCACAATGGTTAAGTGAATTGCCTGAGGTCACAATATATACATCCCACATCAAAACTTTTTGACTGTTCATAACAAATATCAAGTCTACCCACTGTCATGTGACTGTCTTATTAATGTGTCTCTTCTTCTTAAGAATCATGTTGGTGGCATGTGTCTGTACTCGCAGCTACTTGAGAGGCTGAGGCAGGATGATTGCAACTTCAAACCCAGCCTGGGCAATTTAACAAGACTATCAGTAAAAAAGGAAAAAAAGACTGACTTTGTGGGTTCAACTCCCAGTACAGCATTAAAAACAAAATCATGTTGAAGGTCTTCTGAGAATTTCTCTAAGATGACAGCATTATTATTTATGGCCTCTTGTAGCCATTGATTTCAATTTAGTGAGTTTGTTCCTTTTGTTAACTTTATTGACATACGCACAAAGTAAACAAATTGTAAGTGGACAGGTTGATGAATTTTCACACACATTCCTATGTAACTGGTGTCCAGATTAAGAAACAGAGACATTGCTAATCCCAGAAAGACCTCTTTGTGTCTCTTTACTATTATCCTAGCACAGAACATGTTAATTTTGCCTGTTTTTGAACTCTGTACAAATTCATACCTGATACAGTCTTTCTGTTCAACCTTTTGTGACATCCATCCATGTTGTTTCATGTAGTAGGATAAACAGCAGTATTTCTGGTACTTTTACTATTAAATTACTGCTTGCTTTCATTCATTCATCAGATAAATCTTGAGTTCATTTTAAAATCTTATTGTCCAAAGAAGAAATGAAATTTGTATGAATTAGAATATTGATGGCATAATTAGGAAGATTCCTGGTATATGAAAGTGAATGGGCTACCATGATAATTTATTGCATAGAGCTTGTGTGTTGGATCTAGAATAGACAGCTTCTATTAGGGTAAAGTGTACTTTATTACTTTGTGCTTTTTCTCTAATTTTTTGTTCTTTGTGACAGTTAGGAATTATGCTGAGACAACTCATTCTTTAAAAGAAATTTATTGAACTTTTGGTCAGTATAGTGGAGAGAGCATAGGCTTTGGAGTTAAATTTCAGCTTTATCCATTGTAAGTCTTGTGATGTTGCATCTCTTAATCTGTAAGCATGTTCATTCGTATCTCGAGGGTTCTCAAAGATGAGTAACAAAAAGTACATAAGAGTAACATGTAATTCCTTGAAAAAGGTGCTCAGTGAATATTAGTTTTATTCTTTTGTTATATGGTAAATACAATAATTTGTCAGTCCAGCGGTACTTTTTTTTTTTTTATCAAAATACTCAAGTGTTTTTGTACTATACTTGCCTAAAGCCAGAGACTTCTGTAACATTATGAAATAGTTATATCTTGGGTTCTAGAAATATATTAAAATGCTAAGATAGAGACAATAATTACTTTCCCTTCCCCAAACTTTAAAATATTATATTTTAAAAACATTAGTGGTACCATACTATGCATACTGTTCTGCATTTTCAATTTAATAATGTATTTTGGATTTTGATCTGTATTAGCACATACACTTTAGTTTTGGCTCATCACTTTTAGTTATGTGTAGTTATATCTAGAATTACTTTTCTGTTGCAGGATATGTAGATAATTTTGATTATTTTGGACACAGACCTATCCCTGTGTGTAAATTACATAAACTGGCCCAGGTTGCCATTGCTTGGTATCTGAACCAAAGGATTTGCATGAAAATAAACTTGGGCATTGGTGGTACCATGCTGAAGCCTTTTTGGCTCTTCACCCATTATAGTACATCCTTTTTTATTATTATAGGTAGTTGGACTGGGGAATTTTATTTTTTCACTATTTAAGAGTCCCAGCATACTTTGAGCACTCTTTTATTTGTCTATGTGGATATGTTCTGATATTTTAAGTTTAATATTTGCTTTTTTACTTCTGCAAAGTTTGATTTATTAAAAGAATTTCCCTTTTTTCTTGATTTGCTCTCAGGGATTTGAATAAGTCAGGAGTAGTAAATAGTATGATTTTGATGATCTTGGCCTTTTTTTAAAACCTGGCTTTTTTTTTTTAAACCAATTAATACAACCCTTTCATGTCTATATTATTTTTCTCATCCAGAACAAATTCCTCAGCTGTGGTCACACCACCTCTGAGTTAGTGTGCTGGTAAAAAAACTTGCTGTATCCCAGTCGGTTTAAATCTGTTTTATTCTATGCATTTATTTACTATTTCTGAGAAGGGAGTTACCTACATTGGCTAGTTAGGGTCTCCTTGTGGAGTTGGTTTTTAGCACTTAAATTTATTGCCACTCCTTTGTCAGAGCGGGATATAATAGGTGTGGAGAGCGTGGCCACAGATCTAAGCCATAACCATGTTCTTCTGGGTGTCTTGAGAATGTGAAGATGTGAGCTAAATAAGTAAAGGGTGCCAACACTGGAGAGGAAGAGACCAGGGTGACAGATGCGACCCTTGGTTTCTTACTCATTAGCCATTCTCTCCCTTCTTTCTAGAATTCACGTCTGTTACAGGTATTCAGGGACCGTGTGCAAGTGTGAAGTCAGAGTAATTTAACCATCCCCCCTGTGGCAGCCTCACTTCCTTCCCAGCAGGGGGTTTAATAATGGTATTATAACCTGCTTTAGCGTTCATTAACCCCGTGGGTGTACAGTCCTTCATTTGTGGTCTTCCATTAGTATTTTTTTCTCATTCTGAATGGGGGGTGTGGTGGGCCAGCTCATCAACGCTTATGAAACATTTCTTCTTCTCTGGTACAGCTGATAGGGCCATTTGTTGTTTATTCTAGGTGCAAACTTTGTTCTTTTGTACTGCTGTAAAAAATACTGGACACTGGGCAGTTTATAAAAACAAAAATAAACGTATGTCTTGTGCCTGTTTCTGGAGGCTGCGAAGACCAAGGTTAAGGTGCTAGAAAGCTGACTGTCTGGTGAAGTGTCCTGTCCATGAGAGGAACAAGGTGTCTTCACATGGCAGACAGAAAGCAGAAGGGCTAGAGAGCCATATGCTGGGTGAGTCCTCCTTTCTGAGGCCTTTACTCCCATTCGTGAGAGGGAACCATCTTTTTTTCTTCTTTCACAGAGTCTCGCTTTGCAGTCGGGCTGACCCTGAACTCTCTACGTTGTCCATACTAGTCTCAAACTCGCAGTGCTCCTGATGCCTCAGCCTCTTCAGTGCTGGGTTACTGGCGTGCACTACCATGTCTGGCTCTAACTCTTAACAGCCCCAGCTTGTAATATCACATTGGCCATTATTTCAACACCTTGCTTTTGGAGGGGACAGACAAGTCATAGCAGTAAATTAAAAAAAAAAATCGTGAGTTGCAAATTACCTTCTCTGATACGGGATATGTAATTTTCATTTGTTTGGGTGTTTATTTTTAAACAAGTCTTCATTGTAATATAAAGTTTATCAATCTTTTTGCGATTTTGCTTATATATTTTTACATATGTTTATGCAATTGTATTTATTTTGGTTTAAGGCATCCCTTCAAAGCTGGGTAATAAAAGTAGCGTAGAATCTTGTTTAAGCTGTTGTCTTGTACTTCAGTCTTATTAGGGATCTTGTCTTTATTGCCACCAATAGTGGGGTAAGGATAGAAGCGCCCATATAGACAGTTTTTCGTCCTATTTATTTATTTATTTTTTTTAGCTTTTTAATTTTTTGGTGCTGAGGACCAAAAGCACTTACAGCTTGCTAGACAAGCATTCTACTGCTGAGGTACATCCCCAGCCCTCATCCTAATTTTTTAAAGTTCCTCAAAACTAATCTAGTCCTAGTGAAGTTTATATATATATATATATATATATATATAGCTTTGTTTTGGATTTAATTTTGTTCCTGTAGTATATTTGTCTGTCCTTAGTGTAATGCTTCATTGACTTATTGTAGGTTTAAGTGTTACTTGATGTCTGCTATGGTACATCCCCCCAGCCTATATTTGCACATCCTGACAGTTTTAAAATCTGATAATCTGATGCTGAGGTCGTTGAGGTGCCTTGAGATCTCTCTCTCACACACACACACAGCGTGCACATGCACAACTTTTTTGGGGGGAACATTGACACTTTTATGACATTGAACATCTGTCTATATGGTATGGACATAATATTTCTAATAGTTCAGGTTTTATTCAAAATTTTTTAGTAAAATACTAAAATTTTCTCCACATTGGTCTTGGACATCTTTGGTTAGATTTTTAAAATGTGCTGTATAATGAACTTTTAGATTGTAAGTTACAATTTCAGCTGCTTTGCTGGTATATGGAAATGGAGCGGAGTTTTTGCATACTATCCACCTTGTTAAAAGTTGATTTTTCCCAATACTGTGCTGTTTGACTTTTCTGTAACACCTGCAAATGGTAAGACTGCAGTTTCTTTTTAGTCCTTACACTGTTGACTTTTTTTCTTAGTGCACTAGCCAGGATCTTCTGGTAAGTATTGGAAAGTGTTAATGATAGGATTAGTGATCATGTCTGCCTTCTGAACACTTGGTGTGTTTCATCATTAAGATGTTTGAGCTGGGCATGGTGGTGCACACCTGTAATCCCAGCACTCTGGGAGGCTCAAGCAGGAGAGTTGCAAGTTTAGGCCCATAGGGACTTGGTGAGACTCCATCTCAAAATAAAAGGACTAAGGGTGTAGCTTAGTGCCAAGGCCCTGGGTCTTGGGGGAAAATGTTTGTGGTAGTGAAGATTTGGCTCAGTGGTAGGCCATTTGTCAAACATGTGTTAGGCCTTGGTTCTCATCCCCATTACCACCACCAAGAAAGTTAGTTTTTTCTATATAACCTTTGTCTAATTAGGCTTCTTTTGGCATGTGTGTTTTTCTCAAATGGAAACTGATGTCTACACCTATTGAGATAGTTTTTCTTCCTGCAATCTGTTGATGTGGTGAATGGTACTAATAAATTTTCCTGATAATAAACTGACATTGCGTAAATTCAAGTTGGTGATGATATAGCTACATTGGCCAGTATAAGCACCGGCCACATGTGACAAGTTAAATTTAAACTAGTGAAAATGAAATAAAATTAAAAATGCAGTTAGTTCCTTAGTTATACCAACAACACTTGAAGTGCTGATTGTAGCTAGTGGCTGTAGTATCACAAATTAACGAACATTTTTGTTACTGTCCAGTCGCCTTATATCTCTGTGATACAGCTACCTTTTTAAATGCACTGCTGCAATTGTTTGGCTAATCCATGAGTGTGTTTGTTTGTGACTTGATGTGAAAGTTATAGTCATTTAATAGAGTAGGAAAGTCTTTTTTTTTTCTGAAAGAGTTTGTATGAAATGGAATCATTCTGTTCTTTTAAAATTTGGAATAACGCATCAAGCTTGGTATTTCTTAGTGAGAAGATCGTAACTGATTCCTTCTCTTTAGTGATTTGGTTTTTTTATTTCTTGAATAAATTTTAAAACCACTTTTCTAGAAAATTGTATCCTCTGAGATAGCAAATTTATTGACATAAAGGAAGAGCCAGCAAACTGTTGCTTGCAGGCTGTCTCTTTTGTATATAAAATTTTACTGGAATACAGTCTTTTTCGTTCAGATTGCCTGATTGTGTTAGTCCTGTGAGTGCAGAGAGGAGTAGTTATAACAGAAGGTGTGAGGCACAAACCAAAAACATTCACTGTATGATCTTGTAAGAAAACCTTGCCAACTTCTGGCTTAAAGTATTCTTTGTCATTTTTTTCATATCCCTTTTTTATTCATAAGGTTAAATATTTGCAATTCATCAGTGTCATAGGAGTTATACTAATTTTTTTACTTGTTTAGATGTAGTCTTCTGTTTAATTTCTATGCTTTTAAAAAAATCTTAGTTATTTTTGGGTTCACTTTTGGTTTTAATTTTTTTCCCTGCCTTAAGTTTGATACTTAGCTCACTTACTGTTCCTTTTCCATATGAACATTTATATCTCTGAAGGGGCCTAGCTATACTGCTCTCCCCAATACCTACAAATTTTATAGGTATTATTTTCTTTATCAGTCAATTCACTCCATTATTTTATTATTTTGTCTTCTTTTTTGAAGAAAGAATCTTGCTGTGTGGTGTAGGCTGGCCTTGAGTTCACTATGTAGCCCATGCTGGCTTTGAATTCAGTGATTCTCCTGCCTCAGCCTCGTGAATGCTGGGATTACAGGCATGTGCCACCATGCCTGGCTTATTTGTGTGCCTTTACATTTGCTTACCTGGATTATCTTTGTGTTTTTTGTTTTAGGAAGATGCAGTGGGTAAAATTGGGATTGTTTTGAATTTGAGAAATGGATTATGTAACATTAGAATCAGTTTTTATAAATCTTATATAGAAGATTGTGTAAGGGTGCAGGGTTCTACCAGTGTTCAACAAATCACACTTGTTAATTATCTAAGTCTTTTATGTCTTTTCTAATTGTTTGTAATCAGTAATGGAAATGGTATGTTAAAATTTGTACTGTGTTGTTGGGCATGGCACTTTATCCTGCCCAGTCTGTCATTTTTTAATCTAGTTTCATGTTAGTTAATAGTTTATATAAATTTAAATAGCTTTCCTAGTGATTTTAATCTTTTGCTCATTTTGTGCTGGCTTCTGTGTGTCTTGTAATTATTTGTGTTTGTAAAATTTGTTTGATCTGAGTGTAGGTACCCACTGTGCATTGGAAATGAATGGAATTTGAATTTCTTTTAAAGATTCTTCATAAATACACCATTTTTCTGGGCTCCCTTGAGTATAGTTGGGTAGATAATTCAAGGTTGTAATCGACAAGGCCTTTTTTAAAGTATTTGTAGATCTTTGTCTGTTTTGGTCTCTTATTTTCTAGGTTTCTGCTCAGATGTCTTTGTAACCTAAAACATCTCCTTACCTGGCCCCCTACTGCAAACACTTCACATTACCGAGCAGGCACACACATTTTTTATCCTCCCTCCAACTTTAATATTAGGCTTCATGAAAGCAGTAATCTTTGCCTGGAGTATAATAGATGCTGAACAAATACTTGTTGTTGAAAGAATGAATAGCATGAGTTTATATTATTGCAAGTTTGACTTTGTTTGTTTTTATGGAGTCCTGTGTTTTAGCAATCAAGTGTGCAGATGGTGAAGTTAACAGACAGTCTTTGGTAAATCTTAATGGTACTTAACTAAGTTTCTCACCTGGGTATAGCATAGGTTACGAGTGTCAAAGGGCTAAGGATTAAAAAAACACAGCAATTATTTGGCCACTTCCGAGTATGAATTGAGCACCTTAATTGAATTATGCACTGTTTTCTGAACTTGTTTGACCATGTCCCCAGGATCACCCCCAGAAAACCGACTGAACAAATTAACCCCAAAATAAACCCACAAAATGTGAAACCCTTTGCCAAAACTGCTGAATCATAAATTTTGGAGAGACCATCTTATTAAACATCTTAGACATCTTATTAAACATTTTATTAGACATCTTTATTAAAAACACACAAGTGCTTTTCCACAGATGATAATGGAACCACTGGGTTTCCACATATGAAAGAGTGAATCCTTACTTGACATAGTAGATAAAAACGAGCTCCAAGTGAATCAGTGACCTCAAAATAAGAGTTAGAGCCATAAACTCATAGAAAAAAATAGGGAGTAGAAGGTCCTAACCTTGGATTTGAGTTCCAAACTGTGGATTTTTAGAGGTGATACCAACAATAAGAAAATAAAAAGAGAATTAAATTGAACTTTATAAAAAATGTGTCAAACAGCATTATTAAGAAAATAAAGACAATTTACAGAATGGCAGAATGTTACTTAATGTCCAGAATATATAAAGAGCACTTACAACTCAATAACAAAAGACAACTAAACTAAGAGTCATGAATTGACTTCTCCATTGAAGATACATAGATGCCCCATAAGCATATTATAAGGTGATTTATGCCACTGATTATTAGGAAAATACAAATCCAACCTAGAGTAAAATTGCAGTACATACCTACTAGATGGCTAGAATAAGAACTTCAGAAAATAACAATTTAGAAAAATTAGAATTAGAAAAATGAGATGTAGAAAAATTAGTATCCTCATTTACTGGTATTACCAGCTGCTACTGTGGAGATAGGTGGTTTTCCAAAAAGCTCAACATAAAAGTACTGTAAGGCTTG
The DNA here is from genome assembly GCA_004027595.1 of Dinomys branickii. NCBI lineage: Eukaryota > Metazoa > Chordata > Mammalia > Rodentia > Dinomyidae > Dinomys > Dinomys branickii. Next base: position 51,881 of record PVLD010010168.1, on the reverse strand, counting down.
GCAGTTCTACTGCTGGCCAAATGTTGCAGAAAACTGAACAAGGACTTAAACAGATATTTGTAGATACTCATTGTGGTGCTCTTCTCAGTGACTAAAGGTGGAAACCTTTCGTTCAAGTATCCGTCAATGGGTAAAAACATAATGGGATATTTTTCAGTCATTAAAAGGACTGAGGTTCTAATGTATGCTGTAACATGGATGGACCTTGAAGTCGTTATGGTAGTTGAAATTAGCTAGCTATGAGGACAATACTGTGTGATTCCATTTATGAGGCGTTAAGAGTTGGCAAATGAAGTTACAGGGACTGGGCAAAACAGGGAACGAGGAGCTGGTACTTAATGGTTACAAGTTTCTATTTTAGGGGATGAAAATATTTTGGAAATGGTGGTGATGTTTGTACAGCATTGTGAATATGTTGCTGAACTATACATTTAGAAATTGTTTCCTAAACTGCCCTGGTGGTATGTGCTTATAATCCCAGCCCTGGGAGGCTGAAGCAGAGAGATTGAAAGTCTGACCGGAACCTGTGCAATTTAGGAACTCAGACGTTGTCCCAAAAGAGGGGCTAGGGGAAGAATCCTGGGACTGTGTGACAGCTGAAGTTAATCCCAAATGCTACCAGAAATTTTTTTCTGTTAAACAAAAATAGACGACGGCTCTTTCATGTGTTAAAGACCAAACTTATTATCAGAGACTTAAAAGTCTAACTGGTCCTAATTTCTCTTACTACCACCTTTGTCAGTCTGTACACCTGTGTATGTAAATAGGCACATCCAGATTATGACTACATCACTGGTTCAGGACATGCTGTAACATCACTTAGCTTTTGTGATTACGAGTAGGGGAATGAAATTAGTGCAATGCAGAAATTTCGTTGGCAAAAGTTTTTCCCTCAGTGCATTATTATTTTGAAGGATTTAAGGGCAGTTTTCTAAAGAGTGATTTCTACAGTGTATGAGATCTTCAAAAGAAAGCTGAATCTTAGTGCAATACTGCTTTTGTTTACTAGAAGCAAATGGTTTTTATAGTGTTAAGAATCCCTTGTGTTGCATCATCTGGTAAAGCTGCAGGTGCAGATGAAATATGTGAGAATATTTCCCCTACACTTTTATGGAAGGCTGTCTCTTAAGTTAAATTTTTAAATTTTACTAATTTTTTATCTATTAGAAATAACTTCAAGAATCTACATCTTGAAAGAAAAAGCCTGAACTCCAAGATTTAGATGTGATTATGTTGCTGGGAAGAAATACTCATGGAGATTATTTATGCTGGTATTTTATTGGAATTGTTTCTGTGTTGCTAAAATTGTGTTCTCATTATTTTGAAAGTTAATATTGTGGAATATGAGATTTTTCTAGAAACGCTGCTTTTTTTGAGACAGGGCCTCACTGGCAATCCTTAAACTCACTATATAGGCCAGGCTGGCCTTGAACTTGTGGCGATCTGCCTGCTTCAGCCTTCTGAGTGCCGGGATTATAGGCAAGCACCACCATACCTGGCATAGAAACACTTTTTAATAGAATTAACTGTACTTATTTTTCACTTCAGACTGGACATGTCTTTATGCTTTTCTCTGTGTTCGTTATTTTCCTCTACCAGTGAGTCCTCACTTAGCCACCGTATTATCTTGCACAGCTAAAATTCTAACTCTGTGATGTGCCTCTGAGAAAGTCCACTGCCATCTTTGGCAGAATGAGTTGCTCTGTGTGGCTCCTTTACGTCACTCATTTTACGTGTATAAGTCAGTGGGTTTTATTCTGTTCGGTGTTGTGTCGCTGTTGCTCACGCAGACGTGGGCATTTAATGTTGGTAACGTTCATTTTCAGTTGCTGTTTTCACACCTACCCAGGCCACCATTATGGTAGTTTTCTTGTATTTGTGGAGATCCGTGCCAAGATGCTCCCCACGTGTGTGAAACTGTAGATAGTATGAATGCCTTAAATGTGTTTTCCTTTGTATACAGACCAGATAATTTATAAATTACACCCAGTAAAAGACAAGTGACAATACCAATTAAAAATAAATAGAACATTTATAACAGTATACAGTGTATTTATATCAGTATAGGGCATATGATGTGGTTCTCACCCCCAGAGTATATTATATTGTATTTTTTGCCCTTTAATTAATTAATTAATTAATTTTCTTTTGAGACAAGGCCTCGCCGTAGTCCAGGCTGGCCTTGAACTCACTTTGTAGCCCAGGCTAGCCCTGAACTAGTGGCAATACTTCCTACTACTGCCTTAGCCTCCTGAGTGCTGGTATTACAGGCGTGCACCACAAATGCCCAGCCTACCCTTTTATTTAAAGAAGCACATTGTGACTTCTCTGTGACGTGTAGAAATTGCCAGCATCACCTCCCTTACATTTTGGGAGCATTATTAAGTGAAATAATTGTTACTTGAACACAGTGCACTATGATGCTGTGACAGTTGATCTGAAAGGTGAGACAGCTATTAAATGACTAATGGATGAGTAGTATATACAGTGTGGACACATTGGAGGAAGAGAAGATTCACATCCTGGGTGGGAGGGACTGGGGTACCATGAGATTTCATAATCCTACATATGAAATTTGCACAATTCAAAATTTATGGGTTTATTTCTGGAATTTTTCATTTAATATTTTCCAACTCTGGTTGACCATAGGAACCTGAAACCAAGAAAGCAAAGCCATGGGGAAGGCTGTTATAATCTACTTTATGTCCATAAATTTGTCTTTTCTAGGTATTTCAAGCAAATGTAATCATAGAAATATATATGTACCTTCTTTTACTTGGATAATGTGTTTTGACAGTCATCCATGTTGCATTAGATATTAATACTTTTTTCTTTATTATTTTTGATTGGGATTTCATTGTATGGATATACCATATTTTATGCATTTACCGGATATAGATATTTGAATGACTTACATTTTGGGGATGTTAACGAGTAATACTGCTGACTTTGAGACTGCGGCAGTCCTCCGGTCTCAGCCTCTGGGATTACAGGTGTGCACCACCACGCAGGGTGACAGAAGGGTTTTGGTTTGGTGCCTCTATAAAGAGTAGAGTGTAAGAGAAGATGGTCAGATTAGTATGTGCGGAACTTACTCTAACAACAATGGGAACCTGTTTGAGAATTTTTCATAAGACAGTGATATGAAAAGGTTAGCATAGTAAGGTAATTCTCACTGTAATGTGAAGGGTGAACTGGAAGTGCCTTAAGTTGTGATGAAATGATGGCTAAATAAGGTTCGATTTCATTTGTTTTGCAGATGGTAGTTGCAGTGTGATGATTAATTGTAAATGTTGAAAGGGAATTGTCAAGGATCATTCCCAGCATTTTGAGAGGAAGAAGTAGTCTACAAAGGAACAATCCAATCACCTATTTAGTGTTTTTTTTCTTCCCCCAGACAGGATCTTGCTGCATAGTGTAGGCTGGCCTTAGCCTCACTGCAATCTTCCTGCCTCATCCTCGCAAATGCTGGGGTCACAGTGTGCTCCATCATGCCCAGCATAACCATTCAGACACAGAAGATTGAACATTGAGGACTTTTTTGGAGAGGGGAGGAATTGAGAGTTTATTGTTTAGTTTTGGGTATCTTAGATTCATGATGGTTTTGAGAATCTGAAATTCATGATGCAAATGTTAAGTAGACTGTTGTAGATATGAGCTGGAGTTCAAAAGAGAGAACTTGGTGTAGAGCATGTGTTTATTATCTAAACTTTTTAAAAGCAGAAAGCTTGGAGAGAAATATATGGATCCAAAAGAAAATAAAGGTCCCAGAATTGAGCTGTAATGAATTACTGATACTTAGAGGTTGGGTGTTGGGCAAAGGAAAGGAAAACAAATTAGATACCAGCAGGGAAGGAGGAAAATCAGGAAAAGGTAGAAGCATGGTAGAAAATAAAGGAAAATAGTGTTTCATGGAGGGGGCTGTGGTCAACCATATCATATACTGAGAATGATAAAATAAGGATTAGGGGAGTGTTCATTTGATTTGGCAATGTAGAGATTACTGATGGCGCTTAGGTAGCAAATTACCAGTGACTTAATTTCCATTCCCAGTTCTACAGATTGGCAGTTTCAGTTTGGCTACTGTGGCTGGTACTACTGACCTAGGTTAGCCTTAGCTGATCTCAGTTGCTGTGGCTCTTGAATGTACAAGGGTGTGTGTGATAGTTTGGCGGGGACTGGCTTGTTCTGATGACTGTGGCTAGGATAACTGGGACCTCTCTCCATATGATTCTTCTCCCCTCTCCCCTCTCCCGTCTCCTCTCTCCTTCACTCTTCCCCCTCCCCTCCCCTCCCCCCCCCTCCC
>PVLD010010168.1:18891-47475 GCA_004027595.1 Dinomys branickii | reverse complement strand
CATGTCCATAGCGGAGTTCCAGTAGTAGTGGGTTAGCAAAGAAAAACTCTTTATAGAAGGAGCAACAAAGTCACATTGCAAGGTGTAAATGTTGGACAAGGAAGAATGTGCTGCCCTTTCTTTGCATTCTCCCACAGTGACTATGGCAAAAGCGTTATTGCTGATGATGGTGGGGAAGACATGAGAGACTCTTGAGGTAGATTGGATTAGTGTGAAAAGTGAATGGGAGTGAAGATGGAAAACATAGAGAAGCCTCATTTTACTTAAATTACTTTTTGATGACCAGTGAAGGTAGTTGGAGAGAGTACAGTAGCTGGTGGGGTATTTGTAGTCTTAAACAGATGTGTTGTATTTCTTGCCTGAATGTCTGCCTTCCCTCCTTCCAAGAAGAGTATATTTGAATGCTGAGGAAAAGATGTGGTAGACACAGAATGATGTTAAGGTGGAGAGAAGAGAACCAAAGAAGTGAAAGTGTCTGAGAAAACCTGAAAGAGAATGGGATTTTGTATAGTTGTGGGGGGATTAGTATTCTATGTAAAAAGACCACATTTTTGCGAATGAAGGGAAGAAAGGAGAAAATGGTAACAACTGTATGTAGGCGTGGAAATTTGGTGACAGGAGGGTAGGGAGCTCCTGTTGAACAGTTTCTGTTTTCCTAATGGAGCAGATGCAGTCTAGCAAAAGAAGTGGGGCGTGCAAGGATATGTGTTTGAGATTTGTGGTGAATGAAAGAGAAGTACGCAATTTATAACCCGCAAGTGGGACATTGGGCAGACTGACTAGAGAAACACAAGTCATCCAGTAAGTGAAAGATACTCTCACTATTAAGTATTACTTTAAAGAGATTTAAAAGAACACCACCTGTGCTGTTAGGAACCGAAGTGAGTTGAAATACACGTTATGGGAAAAAAACCAAGTTTTTATTTAAGTAGTTGGAAAATATGTAAATACAACCATAAGGTTGTATACTTAAGGAGGAATAGCGCTTTTTATCTTTTTCTTTTGGGAAAAGCTCTCATTAGATTTTTTGTTGTCTTTTGACAGAAGTAAGCCTGACTTCTCATTATGTTTAATTACTACTAGAAGGGTTCTCTTTATGCAGGGCACCATCTGCTGGTTGTGAGAGGTACCAGTGATGTGGAAGACTGCCTTGTGTAGTTATCAGACTTTACAAAGTCTTGTTCTTTGGATTCACCTGAAACCTGGAGTGAAATCCCAGGAAGAAGAATAGGTTTTAATAAACATGACCAAATAGAAGGTTCTACTAGTGATTTGGTCTGATTTCTGTCACTGTGAACTTAGTGTTACATTGTGGAGTTTTAAGAAAGATCATCATGAAAATAGCAGGTGCCGGTCTTTATTTCTTCCTGGAGCAATTGAAAGTTACAATTCTTACTGCTATAAATTGTTCTTGCTCTTACTCTTCCATTCTACCAAGTGCTTTATTTTTTCCATCCAATGAAAAGATCTTACATGTTTTTTGAAAGAATTTAATTGATCCCCTTGAATGTTAATTTAAGTTCAAAAAATACGTATCTTTCCTTTAGTTAATAATGAGTACTCATTAGGATAGGATTTTTTTGGGTATTTTATTGTTCGTACAGGATATAGGAATGTAAATATAACAGCTGCATGTAAATTTAAGTTTTCTCAAAGCATTTCAAATTCCTCATTGAAAATAGGGAAATTCTAGGTTGTATAGTTTTAAGTTGGTGGTAGATGTAAAGTTTGTAAGCTTTTTAAAAATAAAATTTGTCTTAAAAATAAAATCGAGCAATTAGCACATTGTTCTAAGGCATATATTGTCTATTAAGTAGATTCTTATAGTTATCAGTTTTATATATATTATTTTTTAAAGTAACGTCATTACATTTTGGCTTAATTTGCCCTAAATTAAAGGTGGATAATTGAGATTCTCCAAAGAGGAAATTAATTATAATTAAAGCAATGCCTTGACATTCTGCCTAAGAGAATTCTGTGTAGATGTTGTTTTTAGTAAGTGAAGATCTACTTCTTTCTTACTCTGACTGCTCTCTTTATGTCACGTTTTTCCTTCCTACTTCCTTTTTCTTACCATGTAACTTTATTTTCATCACTTCCCAGGAACTTTTTTTCTGGAAGATTATCTTACCAAGCAAATTTGAGGGAGTGTTTGCTGAGGTCATTTTTTTATGTTTTCACTAAATTATCAGTATATATCACCTCTCCATCTTCAAATGCTTTCCCGTAGGTTTTATAATAATTATCCTCCTTTTTGTACCTTTTATGACTTTGCTCTGTTTTCTGTCCTATCTCTCTAGACCCTTATTGAGGGCAGCACCAATATAGGCATTTTTTTGAGGTTCAGTCTTAGTATTTTAGCTTACCTACACATCTTCTTTATCTGTCTTGTGAACTCATGTACCATCAGATAAATGGCACTAAAATGTTCTGGGGCCTTGACTTTTCTCTTTCTCTAGTATTTGCAGTCTGTAATCTGCAGTCTTCATGTTCCTCAAGACTTGGTTTGTTTTTTTGTACCATCTGTCATGATGAAGTCAGAGATTTTGTATATTTGCTTACAGCAAATAAAGTCGTAATAAATATTTAAATAAATATTTAAATGACTTTCCAGGAAAAAGGCTCAGAATTTTGCAACCATCTTTTGCCTTTGTAATAATCATTCATAAGTCTTTGATTCAATTTTCTGGTTTTGTAGTCATTGCCTGCAGCAGGAACTTCATTATTTCCTAAATGAAATTTTACAGCTGTTTCCTAACTGGTTTTACTGTGTTTGATTTCTCATCTGTCTAATCTTTACCAGTTATTGAAATCACAATTTATTAAAATAATTCTGGTCATTTGTTCAGCAAATAGCTTGTGAGATGCAACTACTAGTAGTACCTGTTAATGTGTAATAGATGCCAGCATAAAATGATACACATTCCTTGTCTTGAGGAGTTTGTGGTTTAGTGGGAGGAACAGACATGGAAATAAGAACAGCTGTGGGATACAGCCTATTAGTGTCCAGAGTGTTACTAAGCAGAGGGACCTAGCTCTCTGCCTAGCCCAGGTCATGGAGGGTGAAAGACGTGGCTTAAGACTTTCACATCCATAAATTTGCTTAGTACTTAGTAGGCAGGGGCCAGTATGTATGTCATGTTCTGAGGAAATAACCCACGTGTATTTACCAAAGTATTTCAGACTTTTGTTTACAGTACCAATGCTTATAAGACAAGTGTGAACTGTATAACCTGTTTCTTTGTTAGTTCTAAACCTTTTTCTTGTTACCTCCCTTTCATCTCCGTTTTCCATTAGTTATACTTTTAGTCCAGTAACAGATTCTGAACTATCAAATTATTCTGTCCCTTTGATCTTTATATTATTACACTTTACCCTATTTACTAATTGTATTTTTTCTGAGGTAATTTTTTTATGTATTTATTTACTGTGTATCCTCTTTGTTTAAATGTTCATGTCTTTTGCCCACTGAATATTTGGGTTTTTTTTTGTAGTGTTACTTTGATAGTTCTTTATGTAGTTGTGATACATTTACTATGCAAAGTGTTTCATATGTATTTTCTCCTAATTTGTAGATTGTTTTGTCAAATTAACAATTCATATAGCAAAAGTTTTTTGAACGTTATTTTTTTGGTATTGGGAATTGAACTTGGGGCCCTGTCCTTATCAGGCAGGTGCTGTGCCTCTGAGCTACATCCCTGGCTTGAAAATTTGAAATTCTTTTCCTTTTATAGACCTTGAGTTCTGTGTCATTTCCAAGAACTCTTTGAGCAGGAAAGAAGGGATGAGAGAGCAGCAGAGAAGGCTTCTTACAGCCTAAGAGGCTTTTTTAAAAACAGCAGTTTTTGGTGGGCTTTTGAGGGGATGGGCTGGAGAAAGGCAGGCTTGCTGATGTGTTCCTGTGACCTGCTGCCATGTCTTCAGGAGACTGCTTCTGACCTGCTGATGTGTCCTCTGTGACCGAAGTGAAATGAGACCATTTCTCCAAGGGGTGCGCTCCCTGGAGCTGGTGTCCCTGCCCGGGCTCTGTTCTTCCTGGCATTAAAGGAATGGTGTAGGCAAATGGCATAGGTATAGGAAACGGGTTGCAGTTTTTCTTGGCTACTTGCTGAGAGGGAGCTATGAAGATTATTTTCTTTTAAATTTTTAAATGGTTTTGGAAAAGGAAAGGCGTTTAGGGGTGTTTTCGAGTAGATGCCTGGGAGATGGCTGCTTGTCCTTCCTGAAAAAATAGTCTTTGGAATAGGAAGACAAGAAAGGAAAAGAGTAATAAACGTTAAGGGGCCTAGTAGGGTAGAACCAGTGAAGAGGAGGGGAAACAGGTCATTGGAAGAGCTTTCACGGAGTTTAGAAGTCTGTTCACAAGGGCTCACCCCATCTCTGACAAGACCAGATTTGCTGGTATAAAATAGTAAGTGGTAACAAAAGCAGCATTATTTTCGGGGTAGAGCGCACTCACTGCTCTGCAAAGCTGTGGTTTTGGAGGATGACTGAAGCCAGGGACTTTACTTGACCCTGCAAGTGTCCCAGTTGGTTAGAGACTCCCTTGAGTCCCTTAGTGAGTTCTTTTGACAGCCTGGCCAACCCTGAAGGAGAGACTCTTAGGGCCCCACCTCCGTTCCAGTTCCTGTGATATGCCCAGGGTGGCCGTCAAGGGGCCTAGCTGTGTGGCGCATTGTGCCCAGGTGTGGGTTATGGGGAGATAGGGATGGGTAGATCAGATATTGCTGAGGAAAGAGTAGAAGTGAGGAGGCCTAATGTACAGGTTCTGGCCCAGTAGGTAGGTAAATGTGCCTTGTCTCTGCACATTCAGAGGATGCCTGTCTCCTGGGAATAGCATACCATCTAATGAAATTGGGATAGGAGGAGGTGGTCTTGGGGTGAGTTAAGGAGTAAATGTTGGACTGCCTCAAATTTGTGCCATATATGGAAGGAGTAGGTAAATGTTATACCTGTCAAGGGGAAGGACGTGAGGTTGGTTGTAATACTGCTGGGCCATTTTGGCTAAGAGCAGGGAAATTTTGGTTTAAGAAGACTTTGCCGTCAGGCATATTGAAGAGTTTGCACTTTTGGGTACCTCCAAAGGCCGGGGAGTATCTTTCTGGGGTCCTTCCTCCTGTCTTGGTGATACTCAGCTGTAGTAGTGTTTGGACTGTCCTGGAGGGAGTGTGCCCAGGTGCCTGTGAAACAGTTCCCAGATGGTTAAAGCTGTGATCAGAAGGTGGGAGGAGATGGATAGTACCTTTGCAGAGGGAGGGAGCTAAGGCACCAACTGGGGTAAAGTGATCGTTTGACTTGAGAAATACACAGAGGAGCAGGTTGGGTTAGATGGGGTCCATTTGGGGAAGGAGCAGTTACAGCCTGCTGTGGCAGTTGGTGAGCCTTTGAGGCCTGTCTGACACCCACTTGTGCACCTGGGAGACTCATGTCGGCTGCGACTGTGCCCCTGGGGCTGGCAGTCTTGGTGAAGTATATCCTTGCAGAAGTGTTTATTCATGTTCCAAGGGGAGCAGGGATTATTGAGTCTTCTATTTGGGACAGATGCAGGCAGACACAGAGGGTAGCTGGATGGTTCCATGAAAGATTTGGATTATTTTGGCCATGTGAGTCTGTCGGATGGAGGTGTGTAGGAGAGGTCTGTGTTGTGTTGGGGGCTAGGAGGACGAGGGATGCTGAGGAAGGGTTAGCGCAGGAGAAGACAGGAGGCAGCAGTGGTGACTGGCTCTGGGGAGAAGTCTGAGAGGGCTCCCTGCGTCACAGGTCTTGGGTTATGGTGTCCAGGGAGGAGGGGAGTGATTAATGAGGGAATTCCTTTCTTAGGATGGTCAAGAAATGAGCAGTGTTAGGAAGAGAGAGGCTCATGGGCTTTCTAGCTGTATCTTTGATCTTGTCAGTCACAAGAGGCAGCTTGAGGATCTTCAGGAGTATGGGTCTGGTTGAGGTGCACTGTAAAAGGGGAGCCTTTTTTTAAGGAAGTGGGTGCAGGAGGCATGACCTTTTAATTTTGCTGTTGTTGGGCTGGTCAGGGTTCCTTGAAAGAGCACTGTCCATTTTGGTTTTAACCCCTAAGAGGGGTTTGCGTCTATCCAGCCTCCAGGTTGTGGAGACTGGGGAGTGAGGGTATCTAGACTGTTAGAGGGCTTTGGGAGGGTGGAGTCAGCATAGTTCCAAATGAGATGCCTAAGGGTGTTAAGTAAAGAATTTGGAAGAGGGGCGGTTAGATTGGAATTGGAAGTAGGGAATGTGAAAGCAATGAGGGGCCTTTCTGTACACTCTGAAAGGGGCAGAGCGTAAGAGGGTTTTGAGGAAGAGACCTGAGTTTGAAAAGGGCTAAGGGTAGGAGTTTAGTCCACTCTGAGTGGACCTGGTGGGGAACATGGTTAGGCTCTGTTTAAGAAGGTGATTAGTCTTTTCACCGTTACCTGAGGATTGGGGTCGGTCCAGATGTGGAACTTCCAGGTTATATTTAAGGAGGAGGCTACTTACTGGGTGATCTCTGAGGTAAGTTTAGGTCTGCTGTCATTTGAATGGAGGTTGGGAGTCTGACGCAGGAGATGATTTTGGTGAATAGGATATGTGCTGTGGTGGAGGATCTTTTATGTGATGTAAGACAGGCCTCTGCCCATCCTGAGAAGGTGTGAACTAGGACAAAGAGATAACCTTTTATTTTTTTTTTAGACTGGAGCCATGTGAGTGAAGTCTTACTTGTTAGTGACAGGGAGGAATTGAAGAGTGGTGCAGGGAGGAGGTCTGAGGTTGCCCTGGGGGTTGGTGGTTTGGCATGGAGCATTGGGTGATAATGGAAATGCTCCGGAGTGCAGGGAGGTCCTAAACCTAGATGAGATGATATGGGTCTGTAGGAGCTGGAGCATAGGGAATGATCCCACATGGAACTGGTCATGGAGAGATGAAAGGAATTTGTTTTGCCTTCAGGAAGGACCAAATTTTCATGGAGAAGCCATCAGTTTCCACCGGTTTCTCTTGTCATGCCCACAGTTCTTTGAGTTAAGTTATTTCTTGGGATGAGCAGGAAGGTATGAGGGAACAGAAAGCAGGAATGGAGAGAGGACGGGGGCTGCCTGTTCTGCTACTCTGTGAGCCTCATTTCCACAAATGATGTCTGAGATGTTTAGAGTTAGAATTAGATCTTTTGATGTCTCTTGCAATGAATGATGACGGCTCTGTGGGATGGAAGAGCTGCCTCCAGGTCTTGAATTAGGGGCCCATTTTGTATAGGGTAGTTTGGGCAGTTAGGAATCTTCTTTCATGTCAGAGTTGGGCACTGGAGTGTAGGAGTGTAGGATGATATATGCATATTTGAAGTCTTTGTAAATGTTGATGAGCGAGAGAGATCTAGTGAATGTGATGAGTTCTGCCCGCTGTGAAGTTGTCCCTGTGGGGGGGTTGCTGCCTCAGTTACTTCTTGGGGGAGTGTGGGATGAGTAAGTAATGTGACAGCCTTCAGTGATGGTGTGCTGCGCCCGGGAAGGGCTTGTCTTTGAAGTGCTTCCGCCAGTAAATGAGTTGGGAACCCTGGGAGATGTTTCGAGGTTGTGTGGTGGAAGCGGGTGAGAATGAGATCGAGGGGCTCTGTGCACGTGCGTTGGGATGTGGAGTCTGGGGAGTCAGGTGTGCGGGAGGGCGGCAGGTTAGGACAGTGCAGGGAACCGCAGGCTGTGAGAGCTGAGCGCACAGGGCTTGAGCCTGGGCCGGTGAGGCGGGTAAAGCACAGGTGCTGAGAAGGAGGAGGCTGTGTGAGGAAAAGTGTGCACGTAAGAGTGGGCGGAGCGTGATCCTTGGGCCTAGTGGATAAGGAGCGCAGTGGACTCTGAAGACTGAAAACAGAAAGGCCAGTCTTTTATCACAAAGTTGAGGAGGCTGGAGGGAGTTTCCAGTTGGCCGGGCAAGTAGCACTAATGCCTGTCCCCTTTTGCTGGCTAGAAATAAGAAGGGCGTATTAGCACTGGGGAGGGCCGAAGTGGGAACCCTAATGGAGAGCCCGAAGAGAAGTGAGCCCGAGAGGAAGTGGTAACGAAGGCTGTTTCTGCTTCCCTGTGCTTGTCAGGGTGTTGATGGTGCCGCTTATTGGTGTGGTTTTTAGCGCCCACCAGGTACCCTCCTTGGTGTCGTGAGTAAGGCGGGGGATAGAAGGGAAGGGAAACCTACCCGAGGGAGATATTCTGAGTAGCAGGAATTTTTTCTGAGTTCATGGGATTTTCAGAGAAGCACCCCATTCTTTATTGGAAACGTTCTAGATCAGTGATTGGGAAAGAAACATGAATGCGAACGGCCCCTCAGTGCCTGCTACCTGGGATGAGAAGTGATCTGGGAAGATGTCAGGTGACAAGAAAAGAATGTGTCTATGGGGGAGAGAAGGGCGGTTTGAGGAAGGGGCTGAGCCAGAGGAGGACAGCAGGCCGCAGGGCGTGGGGGAAGAGGAGGACCCCTCTGAGGAGGGACTGGCTGCAGGTTGCCGAGGATTGTGGGCCTGGTTGAGAGGTTGCTGAGGAGCTGAGGAGCCCCAGTGTGGGGGATTGTAGGTGGGTTGGACAAGAGGGTAGAGTGGGATGAAGGCATGGTAAGGGGCTCGGGTGCAGGATAGGAGTTTCTATGGGAGTGGGAGGTTTTGGTTCTGCAAGAAGAATTTATAGGGAGGAGAGAGTAGGACAGGAAGGGTTGCTCATGGAGGGTAAAAAAAAGCCTGTAGAGACCATCTGGCCTTTTGCCATTTCTCTGGAGAAAGTTACCAGGGTCGTGGAAAATTTGGAAATGGCCAAAGTACACTCAGGTGGCTAGTGTGACCCATTATTGAGTCTGTCCTGGGGCCACGTGGAAGTGAAGCAAAAGAGCATTTAGTTTGGTTGGATGTCCCCTTTTAGTCCTGGTTTGGAAAGGTTACACAGGAGACGGCTGAGTGGAACGTCTCCCCATGTTTTTGAGGGAGAATTTCTTACCCAGGCAAGGGTCAGAAAGGCAACCTGGGGTGGAGACAGGTTGCTGGGATGTCACCCTACAGTTGGCCTCCTTACTGGGGTCTGCAGGCTCCTGGAGTGAGACAAGATTGTCCTCAAAAGAAGTATCCCCCATCACAGTGTCGGAGGCCCCGTTTCGTGGTGTTTTCAGAGGATATGGCAGAAGGAAAATGGTTAGGAAGGTAAAAGGGGGTGGATTGGCGTTCTCTGGCACTCAGAGAAAGTTGTTAGGCTGGAACCCTACCCTCCCAGGAGTGGTGAGGGATTAGCTGGAGGGGGGTGTCTGGCTTGAGGTCTGGCGCCGTGCTCGTGAGTTCAGGTCACAGAGTTCATGAAAAGGGAGGTTTAGGGGAAGGGAAGGGGGAGCTGCTTACCCATTGGGGCAGCAAAGGTTTGAGAGTTGCCTCTACCAGTTTTGAGGGCTCACCAAAGGGCAGCCTCGCCAGAGACTCACAGTCCTGCTGCAGAGGGAAGTTGAGCAACTGTTGGGAAAGGAGGGAAAATGGGGCGAGAAACAGGTGGCTCTCAGCACCTAGGAGTGAGCCCACGATGAGGGAGCTGCCCGCCGCCCACCCCTTCCTAGGCTGCAGGAGTCCCTGCTCTTGGCCCCCACTCCCGGGCTTTGACCCTAGGCAAGCAGAAAAGGAGGGGTATGAACTCAGCAGTCCAAGCAGGTTTATTGCTCTCCCCGAAAGGGACCTCTCTTCGAGCAGAACAGAGGTGTCTTTTACAGGCTAAAAGGCTAACGTCAGGGGCTGGGGATATAGCTCAGTGGAATAAGTGCTTGCCTAGCAAGCGCAGGGTCCTGAGTTCAATCCCCAGTACCACAAAAAAAAAAAAAAAAAAAAAAAAAGGCTAACGTCTATTGGTGGGCTTTTGAAGGGGTGGATTGGAGAAACAGCAGGCTTGAGGATTGCTGATGTGTCCTTAGTGACCTGCTGAAATGTCCTCGGGGGATGCCTGTGACCTGCCGATGAGTCTGCTATGACCTACTCACATGTCTGTGGGGGACTGCTTCCATGTCTTCGGTGACCTACTGAGTGTCCTCTGTGATCTAAGTAAAATGAAAACCATGCTCCATTTAGGGCCCACTGGAACTGGCCATGTCCCTGTCTGGACTCTACCACTCTTCATCTAACCCTAGTAGTGAAGTTTGTTTTTTAAAGAACACTTTATTCTAAAAGCTTTATTGTTTTACATTTAAAGCTTGAATCATTTTAGAGTTAATTTTTATATAAAGTATGAAGTATTTAAGCTTTCTTTTTTTTTGATGATGAATATATAGTTGCTTTAGCACTTTATGTAAAAGATAGTGTTCCCTTGAAGGGCTTTTGAATCTTTGTAAAAAATCAGTTTGGTTTGTTGCATTTGAATGGACTCTGTTTCTGGGTGATCTCTGCTGTTCTGTTCTATATGTATGTCCTCTGGTAACATCAGACTCTTATTTATTGTAGTTACTATGTAAAGAAAATTTTAAGTTTTTTTCCTTTAAGATGTTCATATCATGAACATTATTTATTTTTTGCATTAGATTTTATTGGAACATTTTAGATAAACATAATCCCATTCATCTTAGAGATTTGTACCTGTACATCATATAACTTCAGCCCCTCCTGCCCTCCCCATTTACAAAGCTTTGTTTCCTTGTTTTCCTCTTCTCTCTCTTTTACTTTTCTCTTCTTTCCTTTCACCTTCCCCTCTTTTCTTGTTCCCCTCCTCATTTGAACATTTTTCTCCAGTTGCAAAATTTTGGTCCCTATTTACACTTGTGGTTTCTCACATCAGAGAAACAATGCAGTATTCACACATGTCTTAATTTATTTCACCTACGAGTATGGACTCAAGGTGCATCCATTTTCCTAGAAATGTCTCAAGTGTGTCCTTCTTTATGGTAGAGAAATACTCCATTGTATTAAAAAAGCCACATTATCTTTATCCATTCACTGGTTGATAGACATTTGGGCGTTTTTCAAGATTTTGCTATTATAAACCGTGCCCCTATAAACATGACTATGCATACATTGCTGTGGTGCGATACTTTTAATTCTTTCAGGAAGATACCTAGAAGGGGAATAGCTGGGTCAAATGGGAGCTCCAATCCCAGTTTTTTGAGGAATCTTACACTGATTTCCATAGTGGTTGCACTAGTCTACACTTCCACCAACAGTAGAGAAGGGTTCTTTTTTCCCCACAGCCCCGCCAGCATTTGTTATTGGTTGATTTCTTGGTAATAGCCATTTTTTCTAGGGTGAGATGGGTATCTGTGTTGTTTTAATTTGCATGTCTCAAATGACCAGTGATGTTGAACATTTTTACATACATTTATTTGCTGTTTGTATTTCTTCTTCATTTGTATTTCTTCATTTCTTCATCTGAGAAGTATGTATTCATCTAATATGCCCACTTCTGGATTGGGTCTTTACATTGTGTGGGGGGAGTTGTCCTTTTCTTTTCTTTTCATTTCTTTTCTTTGTTTTTGAGTTCTTTATATGTTCTTGATAGTAAACTTTTGGGGAACAGCTGGCATTTTTTCCCACACATTGTGTGTTGTCTCTTTACTCGGTTGGTGGTTTTTCTTGCTGTGTAAAAACTTTTTAATAAGATGAGATCCCAGTTGTTGATTCTTTGTAGTAGTTCCTATACAACAGGGACTTTGTTCATAAAGTCTTCGCCAAATTATCTTCCAGAAGATTTAATGTTTCTGTTTTAAAATTTAGATCTTTGGTCCACTTTGAATTTAGTTTAGTGGTTGGTGAAAGATAGGAGTCCAATTTTAATCGTCATGTGCAGAACCAGTTTTTCCAGCACCAGTTATTAAAGAGGCTTTCTTCCAGTGAATACATTTAGCCCCTTTGTCAAAGATGAGGTAGCTGAATATGTCTGCAGTTCTTTCTGCATCTTCTAATCTATTCCATTGCTCCTTTGGTCTGTTTTTTTTTTTTTTTTTTTTTTTTGCCAGTACTGTGCTGTTTTTATCACAGTAGCTTTGTAGTATAATTTCAAGCCACGGATTGTGATGACCTGGCTTGCCTTTTTGTGCAGAATTGCCTTTGCTATTTTAGAGCTCTACTGGTTCCAAATGAATTTTGGGATTGTTTTCTCAAATTCTGTGAGATGGTGTTGGAATTTTGATTGGCATTTCATTTGATCTGTATAACAGCTTTGGAAATATGGCCATTTTCACTGCATTTGTTTTTTTCTACCTAAGAGCAAAGGGTATTTTTCCATTTTCTGGTATCTTCTTTAATCTCCTTTTCCACAATACTGTAGTTTTCAATGTAGAGGTCTTTTACATCCTTCATTAGATTGATTCCTAGGTATTTCATTTTTTGGATGCTATTGTGAAAGATGTTTTTTCTCAGTGAGTTTTTTGTTCGTATACAGAAAGGCTATTGATATTTGAGTGTTGACTTTGTATCTAAGTACACTACTGAATTTGCTTATGAAATGCAGCAGTCCTTTTTGGTGGAATTTTGGGGACCTCTGTAGAGTATCAGGTCATTGGCAAATAATGATAATTTAACTTCTTCCTTTCCTGTCTTTACTCCTTTTATTTCTTTCTCTTGTATTGCTCTGGGTAAAGTTTCCAGAACTATGTTGAATAAGAGTGGAGACAGTGGGCATTTTTGTCTTGTTCCTGATTTTAGAGTGAAAGCTTTCCGTTTTTGTCCATTCAATGTGATCTTAGCTGTTTGTTTCTGATAGGTGACTTTTTATCAGATTGAGATAAAGACCAGTATTTCAATTTTCTTTAAAGAGTTTTTTTTTTTTTTATCATGAATGGGTGCTGCACTTTGTCAAAAGCTTTTTCTGTATCTCTTGAGATGATCATGTTTTTGTCCTTGACTCTGTTAATATGGTGTACTACATTTATTGCTTTGCATATGTTGAACCATCCTTGAATGCCTGGGATGAATCTCAACCTTGTCATGGTATATAGTCTGCTTGATGATTTGCTGCATTCTGTTTGCCAGCATCTTACTAAGGATGTACTTACGTTCATTAGGGAGATTGGCCTGTAGTTCTCTTTCTTAGGTATCAGGGTAATGCTTGCTTCCAGGAATGGATTTGGGAGTATTGCTTTTCTTTCAATTTCATTAAAGAGTTTGAGAAGTAGTAGTATTAGGTATTCTCTAAATTTCTTGTAGAATTCAGCAGTGAATATGCTAGGGCCTGGGCTTTTCTTTGTAGGTATGTTTTTAAGTACCTCCAATTTCATTGATTGATATTGGTTTATTTAGGATTTTATATCTTACTCATTCAGCTTTTGTAATGCATATGTCTCCAGGAATCTGTCCATTTCATCTGCATTTTCCATTTTATTAGAATAGAAGTTCTCAACATAGGTGTGGATGATCTTCTGGGTTTCTGCAGGATTGCTGTGATTTCCCCCTTTTCATCCCTAAATGCGTGGTTTGAGTCTGTTCCCTTTTCTGATGAGGTCGGATAAAGGTTTGTCAATTTTACTTAATCTTTCAAAGAACCAACTCTTCGAATAATTGATTCTTTACATTGTTTTCTTAGTCTCCAGTGCATTAATTTCTGCTCTGATCTTTGTGATTTCCTCCCTCATACAATATTTGGGCTTGGTCTTTCCTTCTTTTTCTAGAAGCTTAAGGTTGAACATTAATTTGTGTTTGCTCTGTTTCCCAGGTACTCACTGGTATAAATTTCTCTCTTAGAATTGCTTTCATTGTGTCCCATAAGTTCTGGTATGTTGTTTTGTTATTATTTAATTGTAGAAACTAATTTCTTCTTCAGTTTCATCTATCACCCACTGGTTGTTCAGGAGGGTGCTACTTAATTTACATGTGTTTTTATTAGGTTCTTGTGGTTTCTTTTGCTTTTGATATCTAGTTTCATTGTACTTGGGTCTCATAATATGCTTGGGGTTATTTCAATTCCTTTGTATTTACTTAAGCATGTCTGTGAGCTGGTATGTGGTCTGTTGTGGAAAATGTCCCATGTGCAGCTGAGAAGAATGTATATTCTGATGTGGGGTGGAGTACTCTGTAGATACTGACTAAGTCTGTTCAGAAGTTTGGTTCAGTTCTAATATTTCATTATTGATTTTTTTTGGGGGGGTCTAGTTGATCTATTTGTGACAGTGGGGTATTGAGATCCCCCAATACATTTGTATTAGTGTTTATTTGATTTTTCTCATGCCTTTTAATACTTGTTTTGTATAGTTGGGTACACTGGTGTTTGTTACATGTATATTTACGATTGTTATCTCTTCCTCTTGGATTGTTCCCTTTACAAAGATGTAGGACCTTCTTTGTCTCTCTTAATCAGCCTTACTTTGTGTGAATCTCAAATAGAATATCTACCCCTGCTTTTTTCTGGGTTTTTGTTGCATGGAGTATTGTTTTCCATCCTTTCAGTCCATGAATTTCTTTTGGAATTAAATGTGTTTTTCATATGCAGCATAATGTTGAATCTTGCTTCTTAATCTATTTTGCCCAGTCTCTGTCTTTTGATTGGTGAGTTGAGATTCTCAACATTGATGGTTATAACTGATACTTATTTACTTATCCTTGTCATGTTATTTTCCTGTTGTTGTGTGGCCCCCCTCCCCATTTAATTGTGTGCCTTGCCTGGTGGATTCCTTCTGTTGGGGTTCATGGAGTTGTTGTCCTTGTCTTTTAGAATTTCCTCCAGAACATTTTTGAGTGCTGGTTTGGTGTTCATAAATTTCCTTAGGTGTTCTTTGTCATGGAAGTATTTTATTTCTCCATAAATTTTAGAAGATAATTTTGTGGCGTACATCCATCTGGATTGGAGTTTGTTTTCCTTTAGAGCTTGAAATACCTTACTACGAGCTTTTTTTGACTTGAGGGTTTATGCTGAGAAGTCAGCTGTGATTCTGGTGGGCTTTCCATTATAGGTGATTTGTTTCTTTTCCCTAACAGTTTTATTTTATTTTTTTTGAGACAAAGTCTCACTATTCAGTTCAGGCTGGTCTTGTGCCCACTTTGTAGCCAAGGCTGGCCTTAAACTTGCAACAATCCTCCTGCCTCAGCCTCCTGAGTGATGGGATTACAGGCATGCACCATCCTGTCTGACCCTAACAGTTTTAATGTTCTATTCTTGTGTATGTGTGTGTGTGGTGTGTGTGTGTGTGTGTGTGTGTGTGTGTGTGTGTGTATAGTTTGTGCTGTCTCCTGCTTGTTCATTGACTCTGGTCAGTCTGAAGTTGTTCTTCTTTTCCTCATCTAGTCTCTGATGGATTGATTTCTCATGGTCCCTTGCTGTTTTTAAGAAATATTTCTTTCCACGATTGCTAACCACAGCCTGTCTTCTGTAGCTGAGATTCTGTCCTCACATTGGCTCATTATGTTTGGATATTTTCAGTGGAATCTGTATTCTCCTGATATTCTTCTTTTTTTTAATTTTAATTTTTTTTCCTGGTGTCTTGAATCTGCCTTACGTATTCCACTTCTTTCCTGTGTTGGACAGTCATGGCCTCCATCACTTTCTTAAGCCTATTTTTTTTTTTATCTGTATCTGCTTGAGAGTCATTAAGTGTGGTTTCCCTTGTGGCAGTTATCTGAGAAATTATTTCTGAGTTGAATTTTTCTAGAGCCTCATTCAGTTGCTTTGTTTTTACATTTGAGAGGCTAGGTGGGTGGCTTTCAGATTTCCCACCTCATTGTCCCCTGGGTTTGCCATTGGTGACCTGGATGTCTGGGGTTGTGTCTTGTTTAAGTGTCTTCTCTTTTTTTTTTTTTTCCCCTTTCTGTAGTTTATTTAGTGGGATGATGCTTGTAACTTGCCTATGGTGAGTTACTTTATTGCTAGTATTTAGAACCCTTAGGAAATTACTGTTTCTCTGAGGTGTTTTCCCAGTATAACTCATCTTTGGGTTTTGAGTCTGTTGCAAGATCTTATACCTTCAATTTGTTGGGGATGAGAAGTTGGTTCCTGTCTGGTCCACCCCTGCTTCTTTTGCACAGTATTTTCTATGACTGTTAGTTAATCTCAGTCTTGGAATACCAGGAAGAACAGCTGTTTAGAAGCATTATGTCACTTTTGACCAAAGTAGTACCATCAGCAATAACAATAGCATCAAACACAGCCTATAAAATGACAAACTGAAGTAACCATTAATTTTACACCTTTAAACCCTGTAAACTAGATTTGGAAAACTGGTCCAAAAGATAGGAGGGAAAGAGAGAAGAAAAAATAAAAGGAAGAACAGAACAACAAAATCACGAAGAGGCTATAAACTTGTTACACTTGTATGAGCACAAGAACCAACCATGAAGCAGAAAAAAAAAAAAAAAAAAAAAAAACCAAACAAAACTGCCACCACGACAGCAGAAAACAAATGAGAGGGAAAGATAAAAGAAAAAAAGTCCACTTCTAAGTTTGTCTCTGCGGTCACTGGTAGACAGCATGTTGAAATAGAGTCCAGATCTGTGTTGACTTATCCAGCAATCCAGCAGTAGCTTTATGGTGGGATAGTGGATAATCTGAGTGAGCATGCACCTTTATTTCCCTGAAGTTCAGGCTGTATTCTGGCTGTGGGGACTGAGGTCAGACTCTTCAGCCTCAAGTAGTCAGCACACCTTCTCCAGGTTGAACTTAGCTTGGAGCTGCTAGATGTACCCAGCGGTTGTGAGTTCTGGTAGCCTCTCTGGCTCCCAGCCAATCACTCTCTCCTGTAGACTGACAGAGCCCTCAGCACTCACGCATAGCTAGTGTAGTCCCACCCTCGCTGCTTCCTTCCACGCTGCGTCCTTCCGTGGAAGCCTCTGGTGTTCCCACTGTGTGTCTGCAGGTTTGAGCTGCTCCCATGCAGCGAGTCCTGAGTCAGGGAGAAGGCTCTGCCAACCACCTCCTTCTCCACTGAAGTTTCTGTCTTCACTCTTCTCGTGGGCTTCAGTTCTCACTTCAGAACATTCCTGTGTCCTGGGGACCCACTTCCTTCCTTTTCATCTTCCTTGCATTGCTGTATTACATGTCTGGTCAGCAAGTCTCAGAGAGGCTCTTTCTCTGCTGCTTACCACGCCACCATCTTCCCTGAGGTGCCCGAAAATTTTAAGTTGTACAGAAGGGTTTCCTCCCACTGTACTCCTTTCCATGGTTGTTTCAGCCATTCTAGTTCTGCATAATTTTTTTAGGGAGGTCTTTTGCGACAGTTTTACTATACAGTTCAGGCTGTCTTTGAACTCTCTTTGTAGCCAAGCTGGCCTCCTGCCTCAGCCTTCTGAGTCCTGGGATTATAGGCATTAGCCATCTCATCTGGCTCTTTTTATATAAATTGTAAAATAGGCTTTTCTCTGTCAAAAGTCTTACTGATTTGTTGTTGGGATGCTTAACCTGTAGATCATTTTGAGGAGAATGCACGTTTTTACTATGTTAAATCTCTCAGTTCATGAACATGATACACCTCTTTATTACTTAGATTTCCTGTGGTTTATATTATCAGTGCTTTGTAGTTTTCAGCATACCGATCCTTTATATCATGTGTTAGGCTTATACTGACGTAATTCATCAGTGGGTGGGCAGGAGGAGTAATTTAAAATGGTATTGTGTTTTTGGCTTAGGTTTCTGTTTCTTGTTAGTATGTACATTTTTGGAGGTTAGTCTTGTATGTTACAACTTTGAAGCAGCAGCTTTTGAGTTTTTTTTGAGATTTCTTTTTCAGTCTTTTAGACAGTTGTGTCGTCTGGAAGTAGGGTCAAGTTTATTTCTCCTTTTAATGTGTATTTTCTATTTTCAGTTTCTTGCCTTTCTGTGCTGGTTAGGAAAGTATTATGTTAATTGTAAGTAATTAATATTTGCATATTGAGCTTTCTTGTGCTTTGTCCTTACTACAGTCAGTCTTCATTAATTCAAGTGTTGTATCTATAAATCCTTTCCATATTTCTGTACACATAACCGTAACTTTTATAAACAATGCCTTTTTTTGATTCCTTTTTAATTCTTACACCTGTTATTTTTTTTCTTCCATTTGCTGTTTAGTATTGTCGTTATAATGTCAAGTGATGACAGCAGAAATGTTTGTATTTCTGTTTACAAATAAAATCTTTCAGTGGATCATTAGAAAGTGTGGTTGATGCTACAGTGTTTAGCACTCTACTTTTTGAAGATACAGGCAACTTTTATACAATTTTTAGTAAGTCAACCTTGTGTATTTTTATTTCTTCATACATTCATGAATGACGTATTTTATGAAACAGTTTTGTTCATTTATTGAAATTCTTTATTTTAATTCATTTAATATTTAATTCAATCATGGTTTTTCTTTTGTTAATCTGTTGATATGGTGAATTCATCCTGCATTCCTGGTTGTGTGTGTGTGTGTGTGTGTGTGTGTGTGTGTGTGTATTCCTAATTTTTTTGTTTAGGAGTTTTGTGTCTATAAGTAAGATTGTTCTGTGATTTTTTTTTTTTCTTCATTATTTTCATGGGCTTTGGTACTGAAGTACTGAAATTAGGCTAGTTACTTACATAAAATTAGTCATGAAGTGTTCTCTGTTTTTCCTTTTTCTTGGAATTGTTTGTTGTTGAAGTAATTTCTTCTTAATTGTTCGGTGGGACTCAATGGAAACATTCCCTAGATTTGGATATTCTTCTCTGTGGAAAGAGTTATTGATTATTTATTCAGTCTCTTAATATTGTTTTTTTCTTTTCTTGAGGTTTGGTAGTTAGATATTTTCTCCATTTTATCTAAGTGGTCAGAATTTGTTTTATAATGTTAATAAGATAGGTCTACAATTTTTGACTGTTTATTCTGTGCTTGGTTTCTTTAGATCCATTAATAAATGCTTTTAAAGTTTGAAGTGTAGGAACTTTTCTTACCTTTTTTATTAAACTTTTTATATCAGTATAGCATCAGAAAAGGACAGACATTCTGTCTCTAGCTTTCTGACCGTACACAGAGTGAAAACATTACTGCAACTGACATCCCCAAAGTCCTATCCCTACTTGAGTAATTATATCCTCCAGAAGTATTCATTATCCTGATTTTTTTTTAACACTGTTGAGTAGCTTCTGTGCTTTTGAACTCTCATGCATGTGATCATATACTATGTAGTGTTTGTGTCTGGCTTCTTTCAGTTTGTGATATTAATCCATCTTATTGTTTAAAGCAGTAGTTGACTAACTGTCATATTTACATTGTTTTCCATTGTGCACATATACTGCAGTCCTGATGTATCTATTCCACTTTTTTGTTTGTTTGTCTTTCTTGAGACAGGGTCTTGCTATGCAGTTCAGGCTGGCTCACTTTGTACCTCAGGCTGGTCTTGAACTTGCGATGATCTTCCTGCCTCAGTCTCCAGAGTGCTGGGATTACATCCACTTTCTTTTGGAGGGGGATGGTTCTGGGGATTGAATCGAGGCCTCTGCACTGAGCTATACCTGTACCTCTTTTTAATTTTTTAAAATTTTGAGACAGTCTCTTTCCTGTTCTCCTGTGGTAAGCATTTTTGTTTTCTGTCTTGGTTATTATGAATGACATTGCTATGAACATTTTAATGTACGTGTTTCTGTTGAGTAAATACCAAGGAATCCTAGGGCTTACTTATGTTTTCTAAATTAATATTTAGCTTAAATACTTCTTGTGCTTAATTTTGCATGCTATATTTTTCCATCCTTTTAAACTCTCTCATGGACACTTTTCATTATGTCTTTCCTGTTCTGCATATTGAAATTTTGAAACCTTGTTCTTCTTACTTGGTCACATATATTATAAATTTAGCAAGTACTTAGTATGTGCAAGGTAATCTAAATGTGTTTTATATACATACATACATGCATACTTACTGTAGCTCCTTCTTTTCTTTTGGCTAACTTGTCCTTATTTCACCTATTTTTAAAATATGTACTCCTTGGATGTAAACTTCAGGTTTGCAGTAATATATATTATTTCCTCATATAAAAGATGAATTGTTTTTGACTTCTGAGTTACATTATTGTTAAGTTATATTAGTTTAAATTCCGTTCCTTTCAGAGTTTATTTTCTAAAATTATGATCATCACCATTATTTTAAATTTAATCTTGTTTAGGTTCTTGAACTTTTGGGTAGGCATTTTATATACTCTAGGTATTTGAGAAGTGTTTCACACTTCACTTGATATTCCCATGAATCATAGGCTACTGGTAGACCTTCCTGTTTTTCTCTGTTTTCCAGTTCTACATTTCTCCATGTTGTCTTGTGATAATTTCTTTTGGCTGTTCTCCTGGGTAACTGATTGCAATAAGAGTTTTTTAGTGCCCACTGATGAACTTACCTATGAAGTTTAAATTTCAGTGTTGGTGGGTTTTTTTTCCCCTTTTCATTTTTAGTTCTGTTTTTAAAATTTTAGCTGATTGCTTATGATATTTTTCCTACATAAATTTTAGAGTTGTCTTTTATTTTGTTAAGGTTATATATACAGGCTGGGTATGGTGACACACACCTGTTATCCCAGCACTCAGGAGTCTGAGACAGGAGGATTGTTGCGAGTTCAAGACCAGCCTGGGCTACAAAGTGGGCTCAAGGCCAGCCTGAACTGCATAGCGAGACCTTGTCCCAAAAAGACAAAAAATTGTGTGTACAGTAGTTTTATGACCTGTTTGTTGTAGTATCTGAAGAATTTTAGATGTGTTCTTGGTGCCTAGTATTTCTGCTGATTCTCAAAATGTTTTGTTTCCTTAGGTGCTTGACTATTTTGGACTTGATATGTTCTTTGTCTTAGAAATGTCGTAGTGATTATGGTTTTTCTTTGATGCTTAGGATGAAGCTGCCTCCTTTTCTAGGCAGGACCTGTATTTATTTATGTTAGATGCTTGGGAATATGAGCAGTTGGGGGACCCTTGAGTTCATGTTTTGAGGTTGTCAGGATTATGTAGATCATGTGAACCTCAGCAAAATGTTCAGGCTTGCAGCTAAAACTAATTAGCTGTTCCAGCCCTGAGCTTGATACTACCTTGATGTGTTCAGCACCAAAGCATCCTTCTCTATTTTTCCCGCTAGAGTTTGGTTTGGGATAAAGGGGCATAGGTTGATTTCTGGTTACTCTCTGGTAAATGGGTCATTTCTGGGTGGAATAATAGTCCACATTAAAGTCAGGAGAATTTTTTATTTGACTCTCTTCTTCGGCAGATACAGATTTACCTCTGTCCCTTTTGTCCCAAGAGATTACCAAGACTGAATTACATTTTTGTCAGGATTGCCCTGAGAGTATAAGTGAATGTAACATGCTAATGCTCCATTTACTTGAAGTTCCTTTTTTTTTTTAAAAAAAAATAATGATTCTGGTTTGAGTAATTTGTGGCACTTAAAACACTGCTTATTGTGGATCATTTTTCCATAAAAATTGTGTGTGTGTGTGTGTGTGTGTGTGTGTGTGTGTAGCTGTTTTACTGAACGGCTAGTGCAAAAGGACAGCTTGCTACTACAGGAAGGGAGATAAAGAGTTTTGTTAAATGCTCAGTAGAGTGGTTTTCATGACATAAATGAATCTATAAGTTAGACTTAGGAATTTTGGGGGTGAGTTACCTTTTACGTTTGATTTAAAATATTTATACTTTTTTGTTTGTATATAATAATTTTCTTGTTTTAGGGGTAAAACATTTCCATCATGGCTCATTCCAAGACAAGGACCAACGATGGAAAAATTACTTATCCTCCGGGTGTTAAGGAAATCTCAGATAAAATATCTAAAGAGGAGATGGTGAGGCGGTTAAAGGTGAGTAAAATTAAACACTTACTTTGCATATGTTTAATTTGGAAGTTTCTTGTGGGAATCATATAGGGCTATATTTTGTTCAGTCAACTTAAAAAAATTAAAGCAACAAATGACAGAAGTATGTAAGGAAGTAGAGTAGCTCAGGAAAGAGCAGTAGGAATTCCTGGGCTCCTGCTGATGGGAGAGCAATTAGGTGAAATTTAAAGAGTTTCTAGGGCCTCCTGTGTTTGATTATAGAGAGCAAATTTACAATACTCTTGTATTCGTTTTTGTCTTTACAAAATTGTGTCCTTTCTCCTATACTGTATCTCAGTTATTTTCTAAAACAACTGTTGTGATCTAAGGAAGTTTTGGGACTTCGTATTATTCAAGCTGTGGATTAGTTATTTTTTTTATTAGCTTTTGTCTCTGCTTCTCATGTGGTATCAAGTCCAAACATATTTGGTTTTGTTTTTTAGTTTTTTGAGACAGGGCCTTTCTGTGTACTTCAGACTGGCCTTGAGCTCACTCTGTACCCCAGGCTGGCAGGCTTCCTGCTTCCTGCTTCAGCCTCTGCAGCCCTGGGATTACAGTTTTGTGCTACCACACCTGGCTACAAGTCAAGATTTATAGTGAACTGCTATGGATGAGATAGTCACTGTTTGGCAAAGTGTCTCTTACATATATGTGAATGATGTTTCTTTCACTTTTTCCTTTAGGTCACTGATCTGTCTCTGAGCTTGTTAAAATGATTGAAGTAGTATAGTGGGCAAGAAGAACGTTAAGTTCGTTTAGTAGTGACGTAGTCACTTTCTGGTGGCTGGGACACAGTACCTGACACCACAGCTTAAGAAGTTTCTTTGGGGTTATGTTTTTAATCCATGGTGAACTATCTCCCAGTGCACAACTGACATAGCAAACGATGATGGTGGAAGAAAGCTGCTTACCT
This sequence comes from Dinomys branickii, assembly GCA_004027595.1. NCBI lineage: Eukaryota > Metazoa > Chordata > Mammalia > Rodentia > Dinomyidae > Dinomys > Dinomys branickii. The sequence goes on along the minus strand of PVLD010010168.1, from coordinate 24,891 downwards.
GGGGGGGCGGTGTCAGGAAGCAGAGAGTGAGGAGTTGGTGGGGAGGTGATGCACCCTTTCAGGTCACGGCCTGTGACCTGTCTCTTCTGACGGGACTCGCCCTCCCCAGTGGTGCTCACAGAAAAGGACCACAAGTGGGTGAATCTGCTGAGGAGTAAAGCTCCCCATGATGGAGCCACCGTCCAGAACCCCTGCCTTTTGCACATGGCCCTTCGGGGTGGCCTTCCAGATCTAAATCATGGCAGTCAGTGTAGTTTTGAGCCTTTTCTTCTCCATAGATTTGCCTACTTGGACATTTATGTTATGATGTATTATTATTATCATTTAAAGAAACGTGCTGTTTAAAAATATAAAAATCATACATATTAATGGGCCATTATGTAATATTTCAGTACATATACATATCACATAATGTTTGCTGGTATTAATTATATGGATGTCTGCAAAACTTTTCTTAATCACTGAAGACCCAAGAGCTTTAAGACAAAATAACTTTTATATTGCTACACAGTATACTTTTATAAGGAGAAAGTGATGTTAATACTGTTATACATTTCACATAAGGCCTGCATATTATACTTTTATTTATATATGAAGTATTAGAATGTCAAATATGTTTATTATTTGAAAGGAATGATACCTTTGAGAAGATTAAATTGAAGTAATACGGGCATTTTAATCTGGTTGGGAGTATGTGTACAGTTTATTAGAAATAGTCAAGCTATAAACCCCTTCAATATATGACATGTTTCACTTTCTACATTATTTACATTCTGTTGACCTATTGATTTTTTTTTTAGAGAAACCAATGTACTTATTTCCTCAAATTTGTTTATCTTAGCAATGGTAGGTAAATGTCCTTATGGTTTGCTGAGATGCTACTTGAATGCAGACTGGATACCTACACACTTACAGTCTGATTAGCATTTAGTGTCTTTAAAGAAATATTATTTTTCTCAGACATGTTTAATTTAAACTCATAGATGTTACTAATGAATTTTGTAACACCATTTGAATTGTAGATAGTAGGGAAAAATTTCTAATATCTGCGCCTTGAACAGGTTTTGTTAGTCTTGGTATAATGATTTCCCTAGTACTTATGTTTAATGCTTGGTAGTATGTTTTCATTAGTTTGCAGACATTTATGCCCACCAGCAATTTGGTTAATAGCACTTTTTTTATCATTTGTTTTCCTAAGTTACACTTCCTGCTATATTTATCTTTTTAGAGATATATAAAAATAATTGTATGAAATAATTTTTGATATGTTCAAGTTCTTATATGTCTCATAAATCGTAGCAATTTGCTGATACGTAGGGTGGCATTGTTTAAATAATTTTTAGTTTTTTTCTATAGCATTTTATTTCAAATGCACTGTCGTCCCCCCCTTTTTTTCTTTTTGTTTTTGAGACAGAGTCTTGCTGTGTAGTTGAAGCTGGCCTTGAGTTCACTATGTAGCCCATGCTGGACTTGAACTCATGGTGAGCCTCCTGCCTCAGCATCCTGAGTGCTGGGATTACAGGCATGTGCCACCATACTTGGCTAGTCCTACTCTTGTAAAGAGATGCTAAAGAAAAGAATAGTTCTCTGCATCAAGCTGTTTCTTTGGTGTGTGTGCGCGCGTGTGTGTGTGTGTATGTGTATGTGTGTGTTTGGGTAAACACCTAGGTTATTAAAGCTAACTTACATACTTATTTTTTTAAAGACATGGTCTCACTAAGTTGTCCAAGCTGGCTTTAAATGTGTGATCTTCCTGCACCAGCATCTCAGAATGCTGGGATTAGAGGCATGTGTCACCACACCCGGCTAACGCATACATCATAGTGCTAAAAAGTTAGAATAGCCCAGGGCATCGTATCCTTTAACTGCAGCGCTGGATTTGAAGGGTTTGTCAATGGCTGGTTGTGGCATCTGACCTAATAGAACCGAGGAGTTGTTTTGTGAGAAACAGCTTTTCCATAGTTGTTCTGAGAATTCACAAATTTGCCATATTTATTACAAAGAAGTCTAGCTGTACAGCAAATAGCAATCTTTGCAGTATGAAAGTCCACGCCATAGACATGGATCCTTGGTGGCAAGACCTGTGTTGCTTAGTATTTGCAGCACCACCTAGTGGATGCTTGATGGTCGCCCTTCAATTAGAATTACATTTAAATGCCAGTTCTTTCTTATCAGGTCAGGCAACTTGTTAGATCTCATTTAAAGTACAAATAGTACAGAGTAAGGTTATCATTGTTAGACAAAGCTCTTTACAGAATTTAAACTATACAATCCTTTACCATTCTTGTTTTTTCTATGTATTTTCAGGAAAAGATCCATCTTACAGTTTGCTTCTCAACACATATATGCCATTGAATTAATGAAATATCTGTGTCATACTGTCTTTTACTATAGTACAAGAAAATTTTGTTGAATGCTGTAGTAGTCATTTCTTGGTAACTTTTCAGGGCTAAAGGAATGCCTTTGATATCATTTCTTGGGTCTCTATATGTTCTCTCTTAGATGAATATGTAAAACCAAGTCAGGAATAGTTCAGTGGCTCAGATGGAAAACTAAATTGACATACTAGATTTTTTTCCCCCTAGGGATACATTATTTCTTCCAAAGAAAGGATTAGAAATATTATGAAAAGGATGTTATTTTTAAGGACATACTTTCAGTCCAGTTTTACAAATGAGACCAGATGTTTCAACAAATGTTAGAACTCTTCCAATGACCATTGCATAAGGTTAACTTAAAAATTTAAAAATCTTATTAGCAGATATGTTGGTTAAATGAAAAATGTTTTACTTGGTCTTTTAAGGAAAAGCTTATTAGTCTTTAAAAAAGGATTATTCTGGTTTTAGAAGGATCTTGTTCTCTCACATTTGCTGTAGAAAATGAAAATATATTTATTGGGAGTTAATCTTTGCAGTTAAATGGCCTTTATTTCAGATTTCTGAATTTTTACATGGAATATCTCACTATTTGATTACTTTTGTTTGTATATAGATGGTTGTCAAAACTTTCATGGACATGGACCAGGACTCTGAAGAAGAAAAGGAACTTTATCTAAATCTAGCTTTACATCTTGCTTCAGACTTTTTCCTCAAGCATCCAGATAAAGATGTCCGTTTACTGGTAGCATGCTGCCTTGCTGATATTTTCAGGATTTATGCTCCTGAAGCTCCTTACACATCACCTGATAAACTAAAGGCAAGTACTGATTTAAAGAACTGCTAAGACTATACTTTGAGATGGAAAATTAAAATATTAACTTTCTTTGGCTTCTCAGACAGTAGTTGTAGCAATCTTTTGTTGAATTACTATTTTATTTTTAGCTCTTTCTCAATATCATTTCTGAGGCAGCTGTTTTACCTTTTGAAAGCCCACACTGAAGACTGTGGTTGTCATTTAAAACATTATCTAGTAGAAATCTGGATTCGAGGTGGTGACAAGATACCAAATGATTGTAAGAGAGACCAGGGAGAATTTTAGGGAAACAAAAAGTGACCAGTACAGAGGATAGCTGTTGGGACTGGTGGTTGTAGTGGTGTCCAGTCTCCTGCCTGCCCTGAGGGTTTTTTTTTTCTATTTTACCCCTTTTTAAATACTTAAATGTTAAAAAAAATGAGAGAAGTTTTGTTATTTTAATGTAAATACGTTAGCTGTATTATAAATGGTCCAAGACAGTTTCTCTTCACTCAGACAAAAAAAGGGGCCTGAAAAAGAAAGAGTGGACCACAGGTTGGAGATGAGTGGTAGAGAATGATGGTTCATAGGAAGATTATTAAACAAATGTTGATAGTTGTGGGTCAAAAACTGGATTTACAGTGGTGGGGATTAAAAACAAAAAACTAGAGATGGTTCTTGGACTGATGAAGTTGCATTTTTGGGAATTGGAATGAGCAACCTGCCACTTGGTCAAATCTGCCAGAATCCCAGTACAGAATGCCTGCTAGCTGGGCATGTGTGTTTTACATGTTCCTTAGTGACAGCATCTTAAGATGAGGTATTTGTCATTTAAAAGTTGAACTGGATTCTAAGATGTGAGAATGGTCAGAGACTTATGGTAGACAACATGAACTGGTTAGATGGTTGTGTCCCCAGGTAGGTACATAGATGGGTTTCTGATGTGAACTTCTGATCTGTAAGCACTTAGGTGGTTTAAGGCATGATTGTCTTTGTTCAGTGTGGCTATGATTTTTCCTGACCAGGGGTCTTGTTGCCGTTATCACCAAGAGGCGGCGTGATTAAAATTGCTGCTACTTACTTACCTCCCTTGTGGGTTTCTCCGTTTATCCTGAGTAGCTAGTAACCAGTGACTTAGTCCAAGGGTTTGGGGCAATGAAGTACAGATTTGTTCTCTGTAAAAGAGCAGTGTATGAGAAGAATATTGAAGAGCCAAGATTAAATAAGTGTCTTTGTGGGTTATTTACTAACTGAAATTTATCTGACTTTTCTGACCAATGTTTTGGTCTTATTACTCCCTCCCCCTGTGGGATTAGTATTTTAAAAATTACTGATTTTAAAAAAGATGCTGTCTAATCTGTTTTCATTAGCATCAGATTCATATTTTTCCTTGTCTGTGGCTGTGTTACATACGTATAGTAGTTAATTACGTCACCGTGGTCCTCCCCTTTCTTTCCATAGTCAGTTTGTTACTGTCGCCAGCAAGCCCCTTTTCTATACTTGGCTTCATTTTCAGGTCAGTACAGGTTGGAGAGGTTATGAATAAGCTGGCCGTTGTCTTTTCTCTAGTTAGAGCCAGTGTGGCTGCTATTACTTTTTAGATAGTCTCCGAAGGGTTTATTTATGGGGAAGTTTGTTTTATTATTACTATGGAGATAACTCTGAAGGGTCTACTTCTGATAGTACTTTACTTGAAAAGCCAGTCAGCATTTTCATAGTGTTTGCCTTTAAAACATGCTTATCATCTTAGAGGAGAGACTTTTTTCCTATTGTGTATATGCTTCCTTTGTGTAGATAAGCTTTTATAATTTTAAGCCTTTAAAAAACTTTTTAGAAAAATCTGTATTTTTCATTAAAGTCGTTTTAATAAAAACTTCACTAAAACTGACATTGCACCTGTCTCTACCACTGCAAATGGGGATGCAGTGGTAAATCAAAACCAAAAACCAAAAGATGATGGCGGTAGCCTGAGCAGTGGTGGTGCGGTGAGGGCGGAGAGAAGGCGACTAATCACAGAGATCAGAGAGGCAGCTCCGCAGTTGACTGCTCAGACTCTTCCCTAGGTTTCTGAGCTTTTGAGGGCCATCTCATTACTCGGTAACTTTTTTTGTTGCTGGGGTTTGAATATAGGGCTTTTGCGTATGCTGGTTAACTGCTGTGTCACTGACCTGCCTCCTCACCCATTTTATTTTTTACTTTATTTTATTACAGAACCTGTTAAATTGATCAGGCTGCCCTTGAACTTCAGATCTTCCTGCCTCAGCATTCTGAGTTGCCAGGATTATAGGCATGGGCCACCATGCCTAGCTCACTTGGCAATGTTATTTTGAAATTTTACATTTCATGACATGTTCTTGCCAATTTGGACCGCTGGTGGTACATGCATGACTGTCCCATCAGGTGGCTTGTACTGTACCACTGGCACTGCAAGTGAATCTGATCACTTTTGTTGGTACTTTTACTCATTAATAAAAGCTACTTGATATGATAATCGCGCATGTGCTACTGGTGGTTTAAGCCACCAGGGAGACATAGGAATTACATGCCAGTTGTAAACATATTAAGGTATGCTTTTGCTACGTAATTAAAATGTATTTTGCTGTTCCAGTAGGTTGGATCAGCTGTAAGTCATTGCAACATTCTTTATTATGATTATAGTATAAATTTTAATTGACTTGTTTTCCAGGCCTGTTTAACTTGCTGTAAGATATTCTTTCCCTACTTTAAGATCGTGTAAATGACTTAATATTATGTTAAGTACAGTAAGGTAGCAGGTGGTAACATACGTGTGGCGCAGTGGGCATGCAGAGCCCTCTGTTGGCACCTGAG
>PVLD010010168.1:0-18791 GCA_004027595.1 Dinomys branickii | reverse complement strand
CCAGTTCTTAGTTCTTTACAGTGTAATCATGATATATATGCATAGGTGCTGGATTAGCTTTTATTTTTCAGTGTATGTTTTCATTTAGTAATCATAGTCTGAACAGTACTCTGTCTTTCTCCTCCAAGGACATCTTCATGTTTATAACAAGGCAGCTGAAGGGGTTAGAGGACACGAAGAGCCCGCAGTTCAACAGGTACTTTTACTTACTTGAGGTAAGCGGCACATTTTATCTTGGTGTGACATTTTAAACTGTTTTTTGTGCTTGCATGTTTTTCAATTAAAGTACTTATGTTTTATCTGTTGCCTGTCACCTCTTATTTTTAGAACATTGCGTGGGTCAAATCATATAACATATGTTTTGAGCTAGAAGACAGCAATGAAATTTTTACACAACTATACAGAACATTATTTTCAGTTATAAAGTAAGTTTATTTTACTAAATATAAAGTGTTAACAATATAAAGGTAAAGGATTTTTAACTTACAAGGAAATTCACATATATTGGGTTTGCTATGGTAAATATTAGAGGACTAAGAGTTATAACTTATTTATTTTCATACATGTTTTTAAAATGATTGAAGTTGATTTTGTATTTTGGGGGGTTGAATATTGTTTTGTAGAATAGTAGAATAGCTCATTTAAAAAATTACATTATTGGCCCTTTATTTAAATTAAATAATAACTCCTTAAATGCATGTGGTTATTTTGTACTTTTGGTGTATTTAAAATTATGTATTAAAATTTCAGAACAATTTGGCTTTCTAAGACAAAATTGAAAATTTAATCATTTTGGTTCTGAGATTTATTAAAATTGGGAGAAAGTAATCCAGGGAGTGTAGTTTGAAACATATTTTGGATCCTGTAAGATCTGGAGAATACAGGAAAGCTTTAAAATGAGTACATACAACTTCATTATTTTAGTGTCATTTTTTAAAGTGCACTGTTTGCTGCTATTATCTTATGATTAAGGTCTATATATCTCCAGGATATAAATTAAATGTGTTTTGAATTTTAGCAATGGCCACAATCAGAAAGTTCATATGCATATGGTTGACCTTATGAGCTCTATTATTTGTGAAGGAGATACAGTATCTCAGGAGCTTTTGGATACAGTTTTAGTTAATCTGGTGCCTGCCCATAAGGTGAGTAGTAACATGTACTAAATGTTTCTAAATAATATTTATATCTAGGTTTATGCTTGCATTCTAAATACAGTTTATCCTACTTTAGTTTTAGTGTGCTTATTAGTAGTAATACTGTTTAAAGTATAATGTGTTCAGTTATTAGTCACTCATTAAATGGGAAGAAGAAATGATTCTGCAGTAACACATCTGAATAAGTCAGTTTTGTGTTTCTGGTGTAATTCAGAAGATGAGTTAAAAAAAAGAGCTACTTTATGCAATTACAAGGTTTTATATGTTAGAGGATGAACTAGTTTAGGGTCTTAGCTAGTAGACGGTGATAGCATAGTGAGTGAATTTTTTGTCTTTGTACTGGGAATCGAACTCATGACCTCACGCTTGCCAGGCAAGCGCTTATGCCACTGAGCTACATTCCTGGCCCCCATAGTGAGTGAAATTAAGAGCAGTTTTTACTAATTGGAAAACAGTATAGAGATGACAGTGTTTTTTCCTAAATGACATTAATAAAGGTAGATGGTTTTACATTTTATTTTTGTTGTGTTTTGAGTTTTGAAAATGATGGCTTGTCTTATAAGCAGTTAGTAATATGGTTCTGTGATTTAGAAGGGGCTTAGACTCTGGAGAAGTATACAGGAATCACTCATGTAAACTATCTGTTTGAATTTAAGAACTCTGTGCCAGCATATAATCTTAGTCTGCAGTTACCTAGCATTAATGTGAATACTTCAATAAAAATGACTTCATAGTCCCAAAGTTCAAAATTTAAAACAATCATACCAGTGCTGAAAGTAAGCAGGCACTATAAATAATAAGATTAGACTTCAAAAGTTAAATTTAGTGTATTTATTAAATGAAATCATTGGTGCTGGCGTGGTGTAGGCTCTGGGCTGACACCATCCCTCCACTCCTTTGCTGCTGGTGTCATTCTCACTGGAGTTTAGCTGAGTGTGGCTCATCTCATCTTCACTCTGCGCAGTCCTGCCTTGTCTCTGTCCTTGGTGACCACAGGAGGGAGGCTGGCAGGGAGAGAAGGCCGTCCTGAGGCCTTTCATCTTGGTGCCTTCACGTAGTTAGGATCCCTGTTATGCTCTAAATGAAAAGAACTGTAAAAACTGGGTGGGGGCCTAGCATCCATCTTTGGGGGAATGACCAGGGGTACTTGGCCTGATGCCTTGGCCTCTGTGCCCTGTATGCTCAGGTGTTGGGGGGCAAGGATCATGAATTCAACCATAGAGTAACTATAGAGGAGGATGGGGCTTCTAACAGGAGGTGTAGACCACCCCAAAGGGGCACCTGATCAAATTCGCAGCCCTGCAATCTGGTGCCTATGGTCATGCTAACATCTCTAATAGAAAACCCTCCCAGGTGCAGATCGTGGATCCAGCTTGGGTTTGGGGATTCAGTAGTGGACTACAGAGATGTCTCAAGTGTCATCTGTCCAGTCCACTGTCATGAAAAAGACTTCGTGGGGTAGGGGATGGGCTTTATTTTTTGGCCTGAAAGTATATAGCTGAAGGGTAGAACATTTGCCTACTATGGTAAGGCAATGGGTTTGATCCCCAGCACTGCTAAAATAATACAGTAGTACCCACTAACAGGCACTTCCTTCCCGAGTGCACATTTTTCTTTTGTTGTACAGAGACACTTCTAAAAACTAGTATTCTAAGATGTAACTCTTGTGAACACAGTAGCTAGAATCTCTTCTGTTCTCTGCTTAGTATGTTTAGCTTAGACTGGAACTTTTCCTGGTAAAAAAGTTGTACAGCCGTGGGATAGTTTCAGGTCTTTGTAGTTTAGTGAACGTTTATGGTCTGAATAAACATTTTAATACAGTTTTAAGAAAATCTTAAATTTACTTAAATGGTTTAAAAATAAAATGCTGGCATGTATTAATCATAAAAATCCCACTAGACATATGAAAGGCAAACATCTTTTTTTTTCTTTTTCTTTTTAAGACGGGGTCTTGCTGTGCAGTTTAGGTTGGCCTTGAGCTTACTTTGTAGCCCAGGCTGGCCTCGAACTGGCAGTGATCCTTCTGCCTCAGCCTTCTGAGTGCTGGGATTACAGATGTGTGCCACCATGCCCAGCTTGAAAGGAAAATGTCTTAATAGAGGGAAATTTTAGGAGAAAATCTTAATAGAAATAAAAAGTGGTCACTGAAACTACAATCTTGATTAGATTATATATGGAAATATTTTGAGAGCTGGGAGATAGATCTGAGGAAATCATAACAGACACCGATGATGGTAGAAAAACCATGAAAGATAAGGCCCAGTATATTTAGTGGTAGAGATGACACTCAAAAAAAATTAGCTTAAAGTACTCCAGAACTGGTGGAAAGGAAAGCATGCCTTTGTGGCTTAGAAAGAAAGAAAAAGTATCATGACCAGAATAAAAAATAAATCCCTGTCCAGGCACATCCTCAAAAGAATGAGGAGCATCAAAACAGGAATAATATATAAACTATGCAGAATGAAAAAATACAGCCTTCAAAAAGAAATGAAAGATAAACCGTTGGCCAACTTCTCCACTGAGTAGATAGATGCCTGATAATAGTGGAAATATATTGTCAACACAGTAAGAATAATCATCAACCTACAGTTCCATATCTAATGAAATGAGGACGTCACATAAGCACAAATAAATCCTTCCTGAAAGAACTATTATATGAGTGCTTTACAGTGAAGACAGTTGAATTTAAAGTGTTATTTAACAAGTAGTGATGAACAAGAAGTGCTCTTAATAAAGGACTGATACATAAAAACAAAAATAGTAACAGTAATAATAAATGATTAATGAAAAGAGTATTAGCAAACTGACCCTAAGCCACTGGATGAAAATAATGTATAAGATTGAGTGTTTAATGAGTGATATGATCTTGTTGATGGTCAGGAATATTTAGATGTATTGATTAGCTTTGATTTTTTTTTTTTTTTTTTTTGAGACAAGGTCTTGCTCTGTAGTTCAGGCTGGCTTTGAACTCACTGTATAGCCCAGGCTGGTCTCAAACTCATGGCTATCCTCTTGCCTCAGTCTCCTGAGTGCTGGGATTACAAGTATGTGCCGCCATGGTTGGCAGCTTTGAACTTTAAATGAAGTATACTCCTCTGAAAATTTTAAGGATTATAAGTAAAGAAAGTGGTAGTGCATGCCTATAATCCCGGCACTTGGGAGGCTGAGGCAGGAGGATCATTGAGAGTTCAAGGCTAGCCTGAACTATATAGCAAGACTCAAAAAACAAAAACAAAACAGAACAAAACAAAACAAAATGGGGGTAGGGTCAGGGAGGAGAAGTGCAGTAAATGTAAATGGCCTAAATTTACTATTTACATTTAATAAGACAAGTAGTGAGATTGAGCCAGCTGTTTGACAATAATAAGAGAAACAGCTGAAATAGAGCCATGGAAAGTTGGATGTGAGAAGTTAGTGTCTTGCTAGACAAATACAAATCAAAATAAAACTGAAGTAGCTTATATTAATATTTTAGATCGTAATTTTTACTAGATAAAAATTGCTTTCCTAATAAAAGGTTTAGTTAGGAATATTTTTAAGCTGGTATACATGAACATGCTGATATAAGAAGCATAAATTGGAAGAATTATGAAGATAAACAGATCCATAACTTTGTGATCATTTTAACATGCTTCCCAGAGATTATAAACCAAGTGGACCAAGAATGTATACGAATATTGTGAATTTGAAACATAAAACTGCAGTAATATAATTTGACAAAACAAATTTTAATGGCGGTACAGAAATGATCACTGAAATGCTATATATTAAGATTTGTTGCATGCAGGTAAAATAATTTTTAAATTTTACTTTGTAGCCAAATACTCCACTTGAGAAGGTATAAAACATTAACAGGATTAACAAAAGTATATAAGAGGAAACAAACCAGAGAGCAGAAGTGGATCAAATAGAAAATATAGTGACATTCCATGAAAACCCTAAGCTGGAAATGTGACAAGTGTATTCACTAGGTAGACACTTGATATATTAAATCACAGAGAGGGAGATGATACTATTACACAGTTTGAGAATGAGATGAACAGCATACGTGAAGATAATTCCAATAATATTTCATACTAACAGTTAAATTAGACAAGATAAATTCCCAGAAAATAAAATTTGCCTAGTTTGTCTTGAGAGGAAAACTTTTGGATAGCTTTAACCAATTAAAAAAAGGGTTCTTCCTCCCCAAACAGAAGTAGCCACAGTAGCGGCAGTGGAACTCTTCTAAGTAAACAGTGAAAGAATCCTGGCGGTTCTGTTGATGAGTAGCAAGTGGCAAATAGTTTTAATATTCAGCAGAATTTGAGATTACAGAAGAGAGGGATATAATAACCCACAGCTCGTTTTATGAATCGAGTACATGCTTCCTACGAAACACGAAACCAGTCCCAGAGGGGAGGTCGTTTGTGCGTACAGTCGTATAAACTCAGAGTGGGACAGTGCGGCTTCCAGAATGATTGAAAAGAATACTGATAAATGAGAAATTGGTTGAACTTCATGTATACAGTGGCGGATTGGCATGAAGAGTGTTAGGGATAGACTGAGATAGTTGTCCAAACAAACAGACCAAAAAGAAGTCTGTTAGTGAATAGAGAAGAAAATTGGAAAAATTCAATATAATTTGTGAGAAAAGCTCTTAGCAATTTTGAAATAGGAACTTTCTTAAACTAATAAGGATGTCTGGACACTGTTCTTGGTGAAATATTGAAACATTCTCTTCGAAGTTAGGAAGATTAGAGAAATGTTTTTATTGAGGAAAAACCCCAAATATGCTAGTTTTACTCAGCATCATAGTAGGAATATTAACCCTTCAATACCTAGTGGGTGTTCCATTTTTCATTATACCTTTAAGAGTAGAACATAATAAAATTTTTTCGTTTCAAATTCTTGTTCCTTCAGTTTTTGTAGGTAACGTATGAATTTCATGCAAAAATTTAAAAAATTGCAACCTTTTGCATAAATGGGTTAAGTTACTAGGATGAAACAAGACAAGGTTTTTGAAAGATAAAACTGATTATTTGTTGATACAATTTTGCAGAAAACAAAGTAGTATACACAAACTTTTTTGAATAAATGGAAAAATTGGTAAAGTTGCTAGGTCATTATAAAAATCTGTGAGCACAACCTTAAAAAGTTTTCATTTTTAGCTTTGAAAGGGAAACAACAAACTTAGAAATTTAACAGATATGCACATGACTTTTTTAAAAAGTTGTTTCAGGCGACTGATAGGCATAATAGAAGATGTAACATGTTGAGAGATTTGATATGGAGGGAGACTGAGCATCCTCGTGAGGCCAGGTTTCGGCAAACAGGTTGATCGAGACAGTGTGTGTTGTCTGACAAACAGTCTAAAATTCACAAGGAACACAAATGCTCAGTAGTAGTCAAACATTTTGAAAAAAATGGAAAAATGGAGAAGACTTTTTAAAATGTCTTTTGGACTCTAACCAGGCAAAAATGAATGGAACTTAGGGAAGTCTTGGAGAATTTATAAATGACATCCATAGGTATGTAGAAGTTGAGAGAGTATTGTATGTCATTCGAGGGAATACTGGGCCACTTAATCAGTGTGTTTAAGGCAGTTGTCTACTCATGTGGAAAATAAGATTGTTACCTCCTTCCATATATGAAAGTGCACTACAGTTGGAATAAAGATCTGTGTTTGAAAAACAATTCAAAATTTTATTTGGAAATAAAAACATCTTAGTAACCCTAAATGATAGAGAAGACATAAAGCATATAAAAGATTAATTACTTGATTTCACTAAAGTTAAAAACTTTTATATACATTTAGGTATATACATGCATTTAGGTGAAAAGACAGATAATAGCCTGAGGTATGTTGTACATGTAATTAATTGGCAAAAGTTTATTAGTGTATAGTGGTGGTGGTGAACCTATGGCATGTATGCTGCAGCAGGCTCTTTGTATCATTGAAAGCTCTTATGGTATTGAACTCACTGTGTAGCACAGGCTGGCCTCAAATTCGTGGCAGTCCTCCTGTCTCAGCCTCCTGAGTGCTAGGATTACAGCCTGGCACAGTGGCCAGTCTTTTTTGAGGGGGGGGTCTTTTTGAGACAGGGTCTCTCTATTCAGTGCAGGCTGGCCTTGAGCTCACTCTGTAGCCCAGACTGGTCTTGAATTTGTAATGATCCTGCTGCCTCAGCCTCCCAAGTGCTGAGATTACAGGCGTGCACCACCATGCCCAACATTTGTTTTGTTTTTTCTTTTTGGTCATTTTGAAACCCAGTCTTTATAGGAAAATATTAAACATCAGTTAGAAATGAAGTAATCCAGTACAGATATCAAGGCAAGAGGTCTAAAATATGTGAGTAAAGATCGTAGATTTAAGGTTATATATTCACTGATCCTGTCCTGGAATCTGCTTAGTTCTTAGTAGTGATTCCATTTTGGATTTTTCATCTATCATCAGATCTCTCAGAAGCACATTTTAAGGTACTCTTTTGGGTACTTTATACTTTACTCTGTATTGTGTTTCTTGTGTCACTGAACTTAACCTATGTGCTGCAATACATTTGACTTTCTGTAGCTGTCTAAAGCCCCACTGTTCTTCTGGCTCCCCATGGCCCACAGTAGAGTCCAGTTTATCCTCTTGAGGATGTTGTGCTGCTTCTGGACCTGACTGGTTACAACCTATATTTGTACTAAACTGATTTGAGCTTGAGTTTAGATTTAGAATGACATCTCTTTAGCTACTAAATATTAAACATTTTTGTGCTTTGCATTTTATGTTCAAAAGAACATTTTGAAGAGTATAATTATTCTTGCTTGGATGGGATTATGTGAAGTAGTAGGCTAGATTTTCTAATGAAAATAAAAGACACTGCTTTCTTTCATAGACAGTAGTTTCTCATTCATTTTCTCAAGCGTAGCCTTTGGATACTGATCCCTTTCAGAGGCAGAGCTCAGTGGTGAGCAGCATTTTAGCACGTGTGAGGTCCTGGTTTTGATCCCTAGCACTGCCAAAAGCCAAACCAACAAGGCAGCATATTTACATATATATATTTATATGTTTAAGTTTATATATATTTATATATATTTACATATATGTATAAATATACATATTACAGATATTGTTTTTGTTTTTCAGAATTTAAATAAGCAAGCATATGATTTGGCAAAGGCTTTACTGAAGAGGACAGCTCAAGCTATTGAACCATATATTACCAATGTAAGTCTTACTTACAGTTGCTTATAAGAATGGGTAAATCAAAATTTAAACACTGTTAGAAGCAAAATTTCAGCAAAGAGTATATACTTTTGAAATGTGTTTTTAAACTAGTAAGTAGTATGTTTTCTTTTTTTCCTTGAATTATTCTTGGTTAATGTTTTCTGGAAGCTTATCTCATCTTGTTTGTTCATTTTGCTTCTTTTAAATTGCCTAGGAGTTAAAACAGCTCATATTTTGGTTAGGAAGATAATACTGTTTGTAGTGTTAAAGTATAATTTGATAAAACATGGACCGTGTTATTATTCAGAGAAGTTGTTTACAGCTTTTTGGAGATAAAATGGATTTGTACAGCAAGATGATGTAAGCTAAGAACAACCCTAACAGCGAGCAGAGATTGCGGGCGGGCGTGGCTGGCCCCAGCAGTTTGGGCACAGTTGCTTATCTGTTGCTGTCACTTGCAGAGGAAATACATAAATTTGTTTTTGAGAAGGAGGGAAGACCCCAACTTCTACTTATAATCTGTTATATGTTTTAGAAGAAATGAATTTTATCCACTTGGGCCCCTGGTAGAAGTTTATGGCATTGGTAGGCTTTATTTTTTCTTTGCAGTTCTGTTGAGCTGTGCTCTACAGGTGGTGCCATTCACATTGTCTTCTGTGAATGGTGCCTCCTGGATCACAGGTCTAGCATACAGTGTTCGTGGTGGTTCCTTGAATTGTTTGACAGATCTTTCTACCTGCTTTCTGCTTTCGTCCTCCCCTAAACAGGTAAAGGATGTAAATCTGCCTTTAGAAAAATGAACCTTTTGTAATTATTTATGATTTTTTTCTTGGAGGATACCACAATTTAAAGTCAGGACATGAAAGATACCATGAAAAGGTGTTATTGACACATTTTCTAAAGTAGTACCTTGATACATTCTGGCCTTTGTTTTTGGCACATAATAATTTGGACAGATAAAATTTTATTTGTAAGGGAACTGTTTTGAAATGTGAACTTTCAGAAGCTGTAGAATCAAGTTTTATGATCTTTCCTATTGTAAAATTGGACAGTGAACTCCAAATACTGGTTTTTATAATTTTTTGAGTGTTGGTTGAATTGAGCAGCCTCTGTCTTTTCCTTGCTTCCTGTGCCCGAGTTATAAGTGCCGTGACCCAGGAGAGCGCACTTAACGTGAGCTCCTCCTGTTGGTCCTTACCTAAGGGAATCCTGTCAAGCCAGGTGTTCTTTAGGGGAACACTTACTTTATTTTGAAGCCTTATTCTGGCATAAAGATAAGGACATGATAAATATTTGAGTGGGGTAATTAAGGAAAAGTGAATAAAATGATGATATTTATTTGGACTTGTATGATTAGATTCATTATCCTTTCAGTTTTGGGGTTACGCATGAAACTATTTATAATGCAAGTTAAAGAGAGAAGAAGGGCCCAAGGAAACACTTTGAGCAACTGCAGAGAAGTCAGTGTATAAACATTTCTCTATCACTTGTACCTGCTGTTCTCTGTGGAATTTCTTATTATATCCTTTATCGGAAGGTGAGGGGCTGGAGCAAAGGACTTAGTAAAGTGATCCCAGCACTTTCTCAATTATATATTTATTTTTAGTAACTTGTCCATTATTTTCTTTTGTCTCTCTGTTTTCTTGTCTTGTTCTGAGGTTACCTGAGAAGTCAGTGAGGATTACTTCCCCCTCCTTTAAGTTCCTTACAAGACTGTGTTTTGACTTTAAACCTGTATAATTACATATCAAATCACTCTTTAGTGAATTTGCGTCCTGTAGCAGTATAAAATTAGTAATGTTCGAAATCATTTCTCCTCTGAGCATGGTGGCACATTCCTGTAATCTCAGTCCTCAGGAAGCCCAGGCAGGAGAATTGTCCTGAGTTTGAGGCCAGGCTGGTCTGTGCAGTGTGAGTTTAAGGCCAGCCCCAACTACACAGCAGAACCCTGTTTCAAGGCATACTCTCTCCACTGCCCTCCAGGAAATCGTCATCAGCTCTTTTGGATTTAGGGGACGGGATAGCTGCTATTCATTTACTTTCCTTGCATAGAATTAGCAAGAAGTAATAAGATGCTGAGGTAATAGTAATCTCACTTTTTTTTCCTACTTGTTTTGACTCTTGTATCTGGAGAGTCTGGAGTTTTGATTTCTGTGGGCAGGAGAGCCAAGGTGTTTCGAGCCCCAGAAAGGAGAGAATGAATGGGCTTTTTCTTTGCCTTTTGTTCTGTCTGGACCCCAGTTCCTTGGATAATGTTGCCCACATTATGAGCAGTCTTCCGCGCTTAGTGCTGGATTCAGTTGTCTGTGGAAACGTTCTTGAAGACATACCCAGAAATAATTCTTTGCCAGCTGTCCAAGTATCCAAATTAACTCTGAAATGAGTTATCAAAGACAACATAATAAATGTAATGGGGAATAAAATACATTTGGTAGGAGTTTTATTGATATGTTAATTGATGAGCCAGTAGAGATATTCTCTTTCATCGTGTACAAGATTCATTACATGTTCCTATTTATATAGCATTTTCCCACCTATTAGAAAATGTTTTGATGTGTAAAGTTTGACTTTGGATAAAATAATGAAGAACTTTTTAAAATTTTAATTTTATTTATTTTATTTTATTTTATTTTATTTTAAAGCAAAAGTATGGAGACTTATAAACCAGAATAACACAGAAACAGTACAGGAAATACAAAATTACAGAGAAGATAGTGGAGAATTAACACTGGATGCTGTATTACATAATGTTGTCTTCCTGTTTGTTGCTCAGTTTTACAGATGATGTCTCATTCAATTAGTTTTCTCCACCCTCATCTCCATTATTCTACCACCCAATCAGTCATCTTCCCTCTGATATTAACTGTACTTTTGGGTTTATTTACTCCCTCGGGCTGTCACTCTGGGGAGAGACATGGCTGCTTCAAATTGTGCTGTAACAAATATGGGTGTACACAAATTACTATGGCAGGAGGTGGAAAAGCACCCATGCTCAAAGGCAGTTGATAGGCAGGGAACCAAGTTCACTATGGTCAAGCCCCCATTGATAAGCCCTCAAGGCCATCAGTCCAGTCGAGTCGGTGGGGTTACCCAGCGAACCACCAGGGTTTGCCTCAGTGCAGTGCATCCAGAGGCCCGGTCGAGTACTCAGGGTTGCCCAAGCGGAATACCGGGCTCAGCCCGGTTGCCATGCTGCTGGGGGCCCAGTCAAGTCCATGGGGTCACTCCCAGCAGACGGTGGGGCTTGCCCTGTTGAAGAACTTAATTGAATAATAATTAAGACTTGAGGAAATTCATTTTGGCTATGGTGTTTCTACTAATGTTAAATTTTCTTTCTCTTCAAAAGTTTTTTAATCAGGTTCTCATGCTTGGGAAAACATCTATCAGCGATTTGTCAGAGCATGTCTTCGACTTAATTTTGGAGCTCTACAATATTGATAGTCATTTGCTGCTCTCTGTTTTACCTCAGCTTGAGTTCAAATTAAAGGTAAGAATCAAAAGTAATGCACTCTATGCACCAGGCTAACAAATATAAACAGAAGCCATTGCTTGCCCGCGCTCACAGTGCAGCCAGGTCGCACTCTCTGACTTGCTCAGAGTTGTTTTCCTGGCTTCTGCTGAAACTATAACCCAGATACTGAGAAGATTGAGCCTATAGGTAAGAAATGAATTGGGGGTCAGTAATTTAGGTACAGATTTGCTTTCTCATTTATGCTAGCAGACCCTAAATGGTGAATATCTGTAACCATCTGAGTAGGTTTCCACAGGCCAAGTTTTAGACATTCTATGAATCATGACCCTTGAGTATACAGATTTCAGTTTACTGTAAAGGAATGGGTCATTATGAGTATTTAAAATGGTCCCTGAAGAAATCTTGCTTAGTTCAAACAAAACTTTTTTTTTTTTTATCTAGTCCTCAATTGGGCATGGAAGTCATTAGCAGTGACAAAATTTTTCTTTGAAGGAATTTTGCATTTATGTGATAAAAAGCACTTATGTGATAAAAAGACATGGAAGTGGTTTCTGATATAGTTGCTTTAAAATTATTCTTTTAAACTGTCCATCTATTTAAACCAGAGTCCATCTATTTTAAAAGGTTATGGCTTCAAGAAAAAAGTGATATATTTGTTAGATTGCTCAGAACGATGACATTTCACAGACATGGGGTTATCACTTATGCTTCTGTTTTGATGAAATGTTTAAAAACAAAAACATTTACATATGGGTTTTATTTGTACACACAAAGAAATGAAAAAACTCAGAATTGTTACTGAGGTTCTAGGGTGCAATGGGCTCTTTTCCAGAGATCTTTCCAGATTCTTGTTACTGCTGAGCAAAGAATTGGATAGGATACATACAAGAGGTAGTGGAGTTTTATATTTCTTAAAGACAAGAAGAGTAAGATGCTCTGCAGAATGAATGGGGGTGAATTAAAGGTAGAAAAAGTACAGAGTGAGAGTGGGCCCCCAGAAGAGCTCACAGTGGTGGCTGCATTTTAGTTCGGAGAATAATTTTGACTGAAGGTCTGGGTGAGGTAGTGTGTTACTGTTACCATATGCTTTTGTCATGCCTGTATGTGAATCTCCAGTGCCTGACTTGATGCCTGGCAATTAGTAGGCATGTAATAAATGATGAGCATGATGGTATTTTCCTCCACATTAGGTAGTTGTAGTGGTCATAGCTATACACTGAGCTTATGTAGCTATATAGCTTATGTAGATTGTAGCACTTCCTTTGACCTCTTGATTGGGCAGTATAAATAGTTTAGCAGTTACTATCCACACAGTGTGAAATGTTTTCTCATATTCATACTATCTCCCAGGCATTGTTACTTTCTTAAATTGAAAACTTGTCTACTTTTCACATAGGCTTTGAAATCTTTTGGTAGAATGCCCCTGTTGCTTTGACATTGAATTATGCTGTAAAAGTGTTTCATTTGAAGACCTAGGAAATATATTTTTTTCAAATCATTACAGAAAAATAAATAAAACTCAATTATTATTAATCTTCGATAGATCCCAGTATACTACCTAGAAAAGTTTTTATGATTTCCATGTAATACTTATTTCTAAAAATTTTGTCTCCTTTAAAACCCAAATTAAAAAATGTTCACATTGCTAGTATGAATATTTTAAACAACCATTAAATAATTATTCTCGTTTTAGTTTGGAGTATATTTTCGGTGTGTTTCTTAAGTGAGTTATTTGATTATTTGGTCTCCTGCCCTCTTTTATATATAGTTAGTGATTTTGGTGAGACAAAATAGTGACACTTCTAATAATTTGTTGATTTTCCTGATTTTATCTAGTAAAAGCATAGAATAAGTGCCATCCATGTGTGTTTTCCTACACACTGTGAAAAACATAAAATTAAAGAAATTACCCCTGCTTTCAGCCAACTTAATATCTAGTGTGGGAGGAAGAGGAAAAAACAGACAGAGGCCAGATATTATGAGTGTCATAAAGGTACAGCTGCGTACAATTGAAGCAGAGGAGGCAGCACGCAGAAGCATGAGGAGGTAGGAAGGTGCTGGGTCAGTCTGTGGGAGGTAGTTGGAACCTAACATGAAGTAAATTCAAATCTTTCTTTATTGCACATTAGAATCTTCACTTAGGGAGCTTTACTAGATTTCCAGGTGTTAAGCCAGACCAGTTGAGAGTAAAGTCTAGGCATTTAGATTGATGGGCTTCTTGTTTTGAAGCCTTAGAAGTGATTATAATGTAAAGCTGAGGCTGAGAATTAATTTAGAGAAGTAAAGGCAGATAGGTCCTATTGTTGGGGCTTTTGAATGCTAAGTTGAGGTACTGGTTAAAAAGAATTGTATAGGGCCAGAAATTGTATAGCACTTTGAATGTTAGTGCTGTTTGGTAGACCTAAGTGCCACATTTTATGTTCAAGACTAGTATTGTGACTTGCTCATTCCTTGAACCATTGTGTAATTTGGTGGTGGTACCAGAATCAACAGTAACATTGAATTTTTCATTCCCAGAGTACCTGCAATATAGTATATAAAACAAATTGTAGTTTTTGAATATGTAGGGCTTCATTAGGCTGTTGAATTTCATTTAGGAATCTGTGAGACATTTCTATAAAGAACACAAAAAGTATAGTCATGCAGAGTTACTAGTTTAGTGTAGGCCGGGCCTTACTACTGTTACTAAAAACCAGTTTTTCAAGGTCCCTTACTAGGGTTTTGAAGTTGACTCTGAATAGACGTAAACTTCATTTGGAGGAGGACCTGTAACATTTGGTCAGATGTTTAATCATAGATGTATTTTTATGTACAAAGTACTGCTTTTATGTAATTTAAGTGATTATAACATTGATGATGACATTTAATTTGGTGAAAATTTTCATGAGTGTTTTTATGTAATTTTTCATTTGGAGTTTGTGAAAGATTTTCTGTGAATTGGAGGATAAGGGAAATCATGGGATGGGCCATGTTCTGAACATGAAACATGACTTTTAAACTGGTGTTTTTTGTTGTTATTTTTAGAGCAATGATAATGAAGAACGACTTCAAGTTGTTAAACTACTGGCAAAAATGTTTGGGGCAAAGGATTCAGAATTGGCTTCTCAAAACAAGCCACTTTGGCAGTGCTACTTGGGCAGGTATATGATTTTAGTTTCCTGGAGAAAAGCAATATATGTTTATATCTACTTGAATTTTTAAAAAATGCCATCCATGTTTAAGCTTTCTTCTCTAAAGTCATATAAAATGAAGGAAATACTGAAATTGTGAGTGTTGATGATTTAGTTTCCCTTTTATTTCATCTTATTTTGTCTTCACTTTTTTTTTTAATGACACATTTTAACAGCTATCTCACAGAGGATTATAACC
The DNA here is from genome assembly GCA_004027595.1 of Dinomys branickii. NCBI lineage: Eukaryota > Metazoa > Chordata > Mammalia > Rodentia > Dinomyidae > Dinomys > Dinomys branickii. Next base: position 3,598 of record PVLD010010168.1, on the reverse strand, counting down.
ATAAAATTAAAATTTATTATTCAAACAGTAATGAATTCTAACTGAAAAAATGCCTCTTTGGGAGATGTAGCCCCTCCACTGGAAAATTATAGTTAATTAGGTTAGTCGGAGACATTGAAAAGCTGAAGATATTAACAGAATAAGTAAGTAAACTGCCTTCTCCGTCCGACTTCCCGTTCCGTATTTCTTCCTGGGAATAGTGACCTGGCTTCCTCATATGCACTCCACATTCCACAAAACACTGGAAGTTGGTTTCAAACTGCATTTTGAGTCATTGTATCAAGGACGAGTTAATTTCTAAAGAAATTCCTGACATTGAAAATATAGAATAAAATACTATAAATGCCTTGTCTAAAAGCTACTTTGAGAATAAAAAAGGATTTTTATTCTCTCAAATTATTTTCATAACAAATACTTAAGATTTAAAGACTTGGGTTCTATTTCTTTTGTGTTGGAATATTTGCATTTGTATCAGTTTTCTTCCCTTTTTGATAACAGAACTGGCAGTGATTGTAAATAATCTTTTTTTGATTTGTTAAATTAAGATGTAAGCCTTTATAAGCACTTATTAGGTTCTAAAGTCTTAATCTGATTTCTTAGGTCTTATTTAACTCAATGATAATGTCTAGTGAGAAAGTTAAGCTAATGAATATTAGCCCATTGTCACTTTGAATTTGATTTCTATGTTTTTAGAATTTTAAAAGAAAGTTCCTAGCAGTAGGGCACAGTGGTTTACCAGTTTATATTATACAACTCAATTTCAAGTTCATTGTATTTAAATTTTGAAACAACAGTGTACTTTTATGTGTTTGTTTATTCATTGTTGTTTGAGACAGGGTCTCCCTATGTAGTTTAGCCTGGCCTGGAACCCGTTGTATAGCCCAGGCTGGCCTTGAACTCTCAGTGATCCTCTTGCCTTTAGCCTCCTGAGTGATGGGATTTTGAGTGATGAGATTTTGTGCACTATCATACCTGGCAAACAGTATACTTTGAATGTATGGTGATGTATCACATAATGAAGGAGATACATTCTGAGGAATGCATCTTTATGTGGTTTTGTTTTTAGAACATTGCAGTATTTATACAAACTAAGACAACTATAATATCACCAGACAGTAGGAATTTTTATGCTCTATTTAAATCTTTATTTTGGGGGGTACTAGGAATTGAACTCATGGCCTTGTGCTTGCCAGACAGGCGCTATGCCACTGAGGTATATCCCTGGCATTCCACTTCAGTCATAAAGGGCTACAGTTGTATATGTGACCTGACATTAATGGAAATGTTCTTATGTGGTACATGGCTATATAAAGATCTACTGTATTTGATAATTAGGACTTAGGTTTTCACAGGAGGAAAATCCTAATATAAACTTATATCACCTTTCTATTATAATTATTTCTTTTGATACTAATGAATAAAACTCATACAGTGTTAAATATTAACCAGATTTTACCCTCTGGGTGTAGTTTTGGAGAGGCTTGCCCAGCATGCACAAGGCCCTGGGTTTGATTTCTAGCAACACATACACACGTAACAGCTGTGTGTTTTAGAAGACCTTTTTTTAATTATGATTATAAGCTGTTTAGTTGTAAAATGGTAAGCCATAATAGGAATTTAAACTTAGATTTGAAGCACTCAGGAAGCTATACGAACCCATAGGCTAGACTTCTAACATTAATTTTGGTGTGAAGGAGACTGTATTTCATAGAACAAATACTTTTTTCTAGTAAGAACCTTTTTTGAGGTGGGTGTGGTGGGGTACACCTATAATCTCAGCTACTCAGGAAAGTGAGGCAGGAGAGTTGCAAGTTTAAAGTCCCCCTGGGAAACGTAGTTAATACTGTCATCCTTTCCAAACTCTTCCAAAAAGGAAGAAACAAGGCTCAGGGTATACTTAGTACTACACTGGTTTACTATTTGATCACTTGCCTCGTATGTGCAAGACACTGAGTTCAAGCTTTAGTACCAACAAAGGAAAGAAAAACACTTTTGAATTATTTGGTGCTGATTTTGAAGGCATTGTTTTCTACATTTATATAAATACTGAATTTTTTTCTGTGATGTTGGGTGATATAAGATTTGGGAGTCTTTTGATTTTACAGAATTAACAGATGAAGATAATGAAAAATACTGGTTTCTCTTTAATGTTGATTTAAAATTAAAAAAAAAATCATTTTGAATTCCACAAGTGATGTATGTAGACTCTGAAGATCTGTGGTATGGTTAAGAAATGCCTGCCATCATGTGCTTCCTGATAGAGGAATACAGCACCATCAATAAACCTTGTTAAAAATTGAATCTGAATATGAAAATTCTCTAGCTCTAAGTACCACTATCTAAGATTTAGTAACAAGAGGAGTCTGTACATCAACATCAAAATAATTCGATTAGCAAAGGGTAAACTCAGTGGTGTGTGCGTGTATGTGTGTGTATGCATGTGTGTGCAAACCTCCCCCCACCTCCTTGCTCCAAAAAATGTAGAGGAAAAAGAGAGTCAAAAGTATAAGATGAAAAGACACTTGAATGGCATATTGGTGAGTTTTAATTTTTTTTAATCTATAAATATGTATAGATCCAGTGTAAAAATTGGCTTTTCTGTAATTGAAAATGTTATAATTGTGTGATTAACTAAACAAGAGTAATTTTGGGGTATAGTTGGGCAGAATCATGTGAGCTATAAAGTAACGTAGGGCTTACTATGAGATTTGCCATACATTTGTGAATGTCCTGTATTGAAATACTTCGAGGAAAAGTTCTCTTTCAAAATTGCTATGAACTTTATATAATGTTTTTCTAAACTATATATATACACACACATGCAAACCTCCACAAGCAAATATATTTGAAAGTATTATATTTATAGGAAAATTTTTCTTATTGTTACATTTGAGCCAAATGTGTATTTTTTAAAGACTCCTTACGGTAATTTAGTTCTTACAGGAAGTTGCTGTTTTTTGTATTTTCCTCCATAAATTGCTTTTTCTTTAATGAAGAAATAAATACAAATTGAGTATAGATTGAACAGTCTGTTTCTTTTATTTTAAAGATTTTCTGTGCCTTTATATTTTATCAGGTTTAATGATATCCATGTGCCAATTCGCCTGGAATGTGTGAAATTTGCTAGCCATTGTCTCATGAATCATCCTGATTTAGCAAAGGATTTAACAGGTATTGTATATATATAACAGCAAATATTCTTAGATGCTCTTCAGTGAAAAAAAGAAAATAATGAGTTTTATAGGGGGAAAATCATTTTGTTGTGATAGGTGAACTCTTACTTTGATGTATCACAATGAAAATTGATTTGTGAAACTAGAATTTTATAGCACATGTCCTTTATATGCTAGAAGCGTCTGTAAAAAGATGGGATCTTTATGAATAGTATCTCCTCTGGTTTCCTATGAATTTTAGGATTGTTTTCTCTAGTTCTGTGAGAAAATGCTATTGGTGTTTTGATTGGGATTGCATTAAATCTCTATATCAGTTTTAAAGTAGGCCTTTTTGTTGTTGTTTTGGTTCCATTTGCCAGGCAGGTGCTATGTGCTTAGCTATATCCCTGGTCCAAAGTAGGCCATTTTTGACAATACTGGTTCTG
>PVLD010010167.1:0-72303 GCA_004027595.1 Dinomys branickii | reverse complement strand
GTCTGACTAAATTTGCATGTCTGTATATGGGTCCATACATCTACAATTCGAAGATATCAATGGATAAAGCAACAACTACTGTTGAGACCATATCACCTTGTCTATAGATTAGTTGTGATTGTACTATTTTCTATGATAATGGGTGTCTGTTTGTCAATATGTTTTTGTACTTTTATGTTTCTAAAATGAAAAAAAAAAAGAAGCTATTAGGACTGATCAGGCAGGTTTAAAAGAATCAAATAGAACTTTTAAAAATGAAAAACATAACAAATTAACATCACATTGAGAAGATTTAATAGCAGAAGTGACACATGGGGAAACTGGAGAATTGGAATGTAGATGTGAAGACACTGTGCAGCATGCAGCTCAGGGATACGAGGGTGGACAGTGCAACAGTGAAGAGGTGGAAAGAAGACATGAAGGGTATAACCTGGGTCTCAGAGACGATGAGGTAATGTCTGATAACTTTTCAGTAATGGCTGACAAAGACATGACTCATAGATATAGGAAGCATTTTGTAACCCAACCAGGGTAAAGAAAGGGTACCGTATTTAGATGAGCTGGCCTCAAACTGAAGAACACCAAGTCAAGTTGGGCAGTAAAAGAGGCCAGAGATGTCCTACCCACAGAAGGATGCCATACTGATACCAACTTCTTGACAACGGAGGCAAGAAATCTATAGGATGATCAGATTATTTCATTAACTTTAAGATGCTATCAATTCTAAATCACACCACTATTTCAAATAACACCAATAAAGACAAACATTGTACTAATTAAGCTGTGACAGGTGCAATAAAGTCTGAGATGGAAGAAGGAACGGGGTGTTGTGAGGAACTGACCTTTACAATGGTATAGGCACAAAATGGTAATGCAAATTTCTAATTTATGAGCTTTCAAAAAACAAATTAGAATGTTGGTCCACAGTATCATGAAAATCAGGAACATGTTGATCAGAATTACAATGTGCTAAAATCTATTATTACAGAAGGGGTAATAATACCAGATAATTTTAGTGTACCGATTATGCATTGAAAAAGCTCAGAAGTAAACAGAACAAAAATATTACATAAAACTTTCAAGCTAGTACATAGGTAGAAACGTAAAAGAGAAACAATCAGCACATCAGAAGGTGAGAAAAAGCTCGAGAGGCCACAAAATAATGATAGTTATGTTTCAGAAATGATAACACAGAGTGCACTTGTCTACAAAGGTAGAAATTAGCACATAAAACCACCAAAGGTTTATTTGGCTTATGAGAGCTGAAACTGAAATGAACACCTGGAAAGACAGGCAGTAAGAGAATTGAAAAAATATATACTACTGAGTATTAACTGAAAGGAAGATGGCTATTCATACCACAGGAAACAGATCAGATGGCAGAAAAGCTCAACTACAGGTAAGTCACTACCTAATAAAAAGGGTGCAACTCACCAAGATGACATAACCATTCTAAACTTTATTCATTCAATAAAATGCATAAAGTAAAAATTGATAAGGCAGGAGAAACTGATAAATGTACAATTACAGTGGAAGAACTGAAAACATTTTTAAGTACTGATATGAGGTGTAGATAAGAGATGAAAGATTTGAAAACAATTAACAAATTTGAGTTAGAAGACTCATCCAGAAAATGAGAAAATAACCCTTATGCATATATGGAACACTTCAAAAATTGACCGTTATCTGGCCATTGAACAAGTGTAAGAAAAACTCTAATGTGTAATAAAAAGTTTACACTTGTATTACTTTTTTAGGGCTGCTGTAACAAACTATCATAAACTTTGTAGTTTTAAAGCAATGGAAATTTACTCTTTTGCAGTTCATATTCAGTGGAGACCAGAAGTCAGGTATTACTATTTAGTTAAACTTTTCTCATTATTGAGACAAAATACCCAACACCCAAAGTTAAAGGAGGAAAGGTCTATTGTAGCTCAGTTTGTAGAGGTTTCAGTTTATAGTTGGCTGGCTGTAAGGCAGGTGGCATGGCAAAGGGGAATCGCAGAGGAGAAAGAGTTCATTGCAGACAGAAGGCAGGAAGGTAGCAAGTAGCAAAGCAACAAGCAGCAAGTGGTGAAGCTCTCTGTCCCTTATATTCCACCCAGACTGCCCGGCAGGCTGGGTAGTACTGACACCCAGGATGAGGCACCCTTAGTCCTACCCAAGTAATCACACATCCTTGATTCCATCACACAGTGTAGATCCAGCCACCTCTGAAAAGCCCCCACCTCTAAACCACATGAGGGTTGGGGTGGGGAGGGAATCAAGACACAAGCCACAACATACTCCAAAATTAAACTTTTGGCAGGGTCCTTCCCCTCCCACAATTTTTAGGGGACAACCTGTCCCTTGCTGCCTCCAATTTCTTATGGCTGCTGGTTTGTGGCCACGTTATTCCTGCTTCCATGGTCAGAGCCTTCCCTTCTGATTGTAATCACTCTTCCTTTCTTATTAAAATAAGACATCTCTCCAGTGTAATTCATAAATATTTGGCCATTTAGGTACACAACTGCACAACGCCTCGCATCTTCAGCAAGAAAACCACTGAAGAGTAAAGACCTGGCACAACTAACTAGGTACTGGGAAATCCATTCCAAGTATTTGTTTCTCCTAGGTAAAGGTACTATATGTCTGTTCAGTTAAGAAAACCATCCTTATAGTTCAGGATGCTTTATTTTTTTATTTTTAAGCAGGGCCTAGAGCATTTAGCCACTAATAAATTATTTATTTACTTATTGTTTAATATAATCCTATTGCAAGTTATATTCTAGTTCTGAATTGCTTTCACCATTCATGAAATGACTTGGGAAACAATATTATGAAAGCTTTTGGTTTTGCTTACTACTAGTAGTAAACTACTACAGACCTTAGAAATATATTAAGAAAAATACTTTCCCATCTCAAGGTCCTTAACTTAATCACATCTGAAAAGAGACCTGTGGTGGATTAACTAATGTGCAACTTGTAACACCGGCTGAACTGAATCAGTGTGGTGCTGGATGTGGAGGACTCACCTGAGGATTCTTGCGAACAGCATAAAAGGAGAGCTGGAGGGGAAGATGGTGCACTATTGATTCTCCTGGAGAAGCTTGTGGTGTTGGTTTTCCTGATGAGAACTCCACTATTCTCATTATCAAAGAAGCCTGGAACCGTGCTGTTGCTGATGGCTAAGGTTTGCTTTGGGGGAACCTTGGTCCTTACTTTTGAGCATTGCTTCCTGATTCCAGAGGGGAACATGGTGCTGTGGATTCTCCTAGAGAAGTGTGTCCTGTTGGTTTTGTGTTTCTCTTTGGGGAGTTCTGGCCCTTACCTTGAGCACCACTTCCTGGCTCCCATGCAGATCCCTCAGCCTGTTGGCAGAGATTCTTTACTCCACTGATGCAGGCTTTCTGGCATCCACCACTGACTTTTGGGCCTTCCCAGTGCAGATCCTTGGAACAGACTTGCATGAGACATTGCTGTGGGCTCTAGGCCTCCAGCTGAATTCATGCAGGATATTGCTGTGGGATCCAGGCCCTCTACTGGATTCTTTGGATCTCTAGGGTGTGGACAGATCTCCTGGACTCCTGCATTTACTCTTTGGGTGAATAATATAAAATAATGCTATAAATTATGTGTCCTGTATTAAGTTGTTTTCCTTGTAAACTCTGACTACAAGACCCTTTCCACGTAAAGTAAAATTAACAGGGTTCAGGTCTTGGGTTTAGGGGGTTCATTATCCAACCTACTATAACACAAATGACAGCAGCAGAAACAGCACACACACACATACACACACACAGTGGTTGGGTTCTACGCAACTATGTTAATTTACACTCACAAAAATATGTGTAGAAGAGCCTATCCCCATTTTTCAGATGGCAAAGCCAAGCGTGACTGTAATAATTTGCCTCAGCTGTATCATATACACACGTTCTTTGACAAGATGAGTTAGGTCCAGTAACAAAGTCATTTTAAGAAGCTTTTTATTTGGAGTCATTTCAGATTTACAGTAAATTTGCACAACAGTACAAGGAGTTTACATATACTTCTGCCTAGATTCTCCAGATGTTATTAACATTTTATATTCGCTTACCATGTACAATATACATTGTACTGAAAGTGTTATCTTTTGAGATGCAGTTGCATAGTAATGTTCTGTTAGCCTTAAGGACTCTGGTATATATGTCCTAAAACAAGGACTAAAATTTTCTTAAGTACCGTTATCAAAACCTAGAAATCAACATCAATACAATGACAATTAACATACACAGCTTACTCAGATTTTAGAGTTGTCTCCAGAATATCCTATCTGGCAAAGTCTTACCTTCTGTGTTATGTTTCCCAGTATCAAACTCTTCCTTGGCAACATCCTTGCACAGATTTATGAAGCGTGGTAAGAGTCTTACTTTGCACTGATCCAGTGTCACTGTGGCCTTAGTTTCAAGCTTTAACACTCACTTTCATTTAACACTATTGTTACATCATTTTATGAGGACAATCATGTCGGCAGCTTCAGGTTACGATAGGTTACCAACTGAACTGAAAGAGCGCAATGCCATTGCCAGGGTGCTCGTTCCGTCACGGAAGCAGTGGAGGTCACACACATAAGCAGGGCTGGTGCAGCAGATACAAAGGTGGCTGGGAGTGCGGCTCCTAGTTCAGGGTTGCAATAGCACCACAGGAAGCTACCAGTTCCCAAGTACACTTTAGCCCACTTACCTTTGTAATTCAATCATGCTACACTTTTAAATTGAGGAGAAATAATATGTAAGAAAGCATACAGTTTTGTGGGCTTCCCATGTAAGAAGTAACTTTTTTTGTTTTTCACAAAAAATTTTTTTTTGAGACAGGATCTTGCTATGTAACTCAGCCAGGCCTGGAACTTGTAGCCTGGGTTGGCCTCGACCTCACAACAATCCTTTTGCTTCAGCCTCCCAAGTGCTGAGATTACAGATGTGTGCCACCATGCCCCGCTATCCACAAACATGTTTGTTACTAGGTACTTTTGAGAAAGAAGAGTTCTATATAAATGTACAAACTCATCATGTATCTAGAAAACCTTACATATCCATGTAAACTGAAGCTTGTGTGCCTGTTAGTAAATCAATGAATCCCCATTCCCCCAAAGTGTTAAAAAAAAGCAAAAAAGCATGCCTAGGCATTATGTTTTCTAATATATTTCTGAGAAAAATGTAAGCATAATGATCATTAGCATCTTGGACCAGATGAAACTACTGAATTTTATGCCCATCTCTTATCATTCTGTGATTTCTTATAATTGTGAAGCTGTTCTTGGTAATAGCCGTTCTATGTGCATTTGATAGGAGCGCTTATTATCAACCCTTCAAAATTTTCCCCGGTGGTACTGGACTATGTCAGGAACTCCTAAGAGCAACTTTTGTCTCCTTCCCAATGTGACAATGCTTGACCATGCCCGTTCACTACTGAAATGACAACCACAGACTCTGGGGACAGAAGCATCTGGCCAAGTTCTCAACGCAGGTTATCAGTGCTTAGTTTTGCTTGCTCTTCCTCAGAAAGTGAGCGCGCACAGAACGGTTCATATTCATGATCACTGTAAAGTAAATCCAAGAAGGAAGGGCTGAGGTGAGTAAACCCTAGGGAAAGAAACAGGGAAGACATGTAAGTACAGCCTGCAGTTTGAGGTAAATCAAAGCCTTTGTCTATGTTTTACTATACTGCTCCTTTATTCAGAGGCAGATTTCAAAGTTCTTAGATGGACAGTTTAAAATTAAACATAGATGCTTGGGGGGCTTAGACAATGTACATACTCAGTATATATCATAAATTATTTGGGACTCAATGGGAAAGAAAACCTCAGACTGGAAGCTACTGATTTGGGGCTTAGAAATCTACATACCATAAGAGAATGGACCAGGTATCCACAGGTGCGAGGCGTCCGGCCTACTGTATTAAGTGCAGACTTCACAAATGTGTCTGGAGAGGGCTTATCCAGAGTTGGCTTTCGGATTTTAGCCAGTTTTGTAGCAATGTAGAATGGCAGAACACTCTAGAAAGGTAACACCCCCCCCAAGACATGCCATGATTAGAAAGGCCACAAACGTGGCATAAATAGTGAGCCTGACAGACTACTGGTCATGGTGGAGACATTCTAATGAAACCTGAGGGTTGTACCTACGAGAAGAAAACAGAAGCTGCTATCCAAAACTAACTTGTTCAGACACATGGTAGCATGAAACAGATTGTAGTGAGTCAATTTTATCAGTTACACAGAATTTGAGAGTAGAAAAAAATATTCAAAATAAGCAGAAATGTACCTATTTGAACCTTTAAAAAGAAGACACTGAACTGCAATCCAAATAGCAGAGACTGAAGATAGGACACTCCCCCCCACCCCCAGACTATGTGGATCATGGTTACAGAACCATCAAGTATGAGATTTTTGTCATTTTAACCTTTGTAAATAGATGACACTAATTTTCTCTATAATTTATGGTTAATGAAGCTTATTCTAAAACCATGGGTCCTTTTGAAATAGACATTTTATTTTCTCAGCTTCAGGTTGTCACTTTTCTTCCTTAGTTTCTTATCATTGTGCGTTTTATCATCTTTGCTACTGAAAGACAGGACCAGCTCTTTTTGTTTTAGGAAAAGACAGCACGACAGTATGGGAACTGGGCCGGGCATGGTGGCGCAGGCCTGTAACCCCAGCACTCGGAGGCTGAGGCAGGAGGATTACTGCAAGTTTGAGGCCAGCCTGGGATACAAAGTGAGTTCGAGACCAGCCTGAACTGCATAGTGAGACTCTGTCTCAAAAAGACAGAAAACAAACAAACAAAAAATATGGGAACTGGGAAACTAAAACACCTGATAGGACACATCTTAAGGTGACCTGCTAGAGGAATTCGCAAATGTTAAATCCTCCCTTGCTTGTGCTTGCTATCTCCAGCACACGAGTAAACACAGAATCTAAGGAAACCCTGTCAGTTGTGATAAAGGATGCCCTCCTATGTGTGACACCTTAGGTGTGGCAGTTCATCAATGAGTGAACATGTTCTGTTCACCTCACAAGTGTGCGAGGAAAAGCTGTCAATTATGACGATACATGTGTTTAAAGAAGGTCTGTTCCAGCACACGGTGGTCCAAATGGAAACCTTCCAACTAGAGGCAGAGATCCGCTTCACACTGTGGGTTTCCTCTTGCTGAAGGGATGGATCTGTGACACTGTGGGCTGTTGTGCATACGAGCACTTTGGTAATTCTGAAGTTTCCCCACTTCCAAGTAGGAGCCAAGGACTATAACCTGCCATCCCTTAATGTGACAGCTGAAACCCCAGCCCAGTTCAGAGCCAAGAACTCAAGCGTCTGACCACTGTCACCTCTGTCTTCTCCTCTGATCCCTTTAGCTACAAACCCACACTAAGTAAACTAACTTCACCAAGTGCCACAATACCCACACCAACTTTGGTTACTTAACCTTTGGCTTTTATGAATTTATTTATGAGGACGACTATTATATATTTATCTCTCACTTATGAACAAAAATTTGGGAAGGGTTAAAAAATCTTTAATTTCACTTCTTTTGCTGCAAAGCTGTGAGTGCACAGACCAAAGAAATATTTCAGACTGGTATGAGCATGAAATGAATGGGCCAAATTTATTCATCAAACAAAGCTGAGGGCAAAATAAAACACACACATATACTCTGATCTCAAATAATAAAGGAATGAAAGCAAACCATATCACTAGTCCTCAGGTTTACAGGTTACAAAAAGCCTGGATTAAAAAAAAAAAATCCCATACGTAGATTAGAAGCCTGCTAGAAGTATTACAATATTTTGAGCCTCTCAAGATAAATATGGTCTGATAATTATGACTTTCAATTACAGTGTAGGTCTTTGTTCTTTTCTTCCATCCTTCCGTCCTCAGCCCGCGGGTACATATGGCATAAACTGGGCTATTTTGATCTTGCAGGAGAAGCTGCACTGCCTGGCTGAACCACTTGATGGCGCGATAAGCTAATTTATCCCTCAGCTCAACATTGACGACAATCTGAGAATACCCCTGGCTCTGGGGCTGGAGACGAGATACAACATGCAGGGGCTGCACGCAGAGTTATATTTTCCCAAACAGGAAATGTAAATTGTACTCTGGAAAGGAAATTTATTTCTTTCCACCCTGAGTTTCCACACGGCCTAGTAGATGGGAGGGATTCAGAGATGAAATGGCGGAGGAGTTTGCTCGACAGTTACAGGTGCAGCAGGAGCAAAGTAAAAGAGACATAAAAAGAGACATAAAAGAACACGGTTCTCCAGGAACTATAAGAAATTCAGAGTGGCTCCAACCCAGGAAACGTGTGAAGGAGTGGTAGGAAAGCAGCAGAATGGGATGAAAGCTAAGTCCAATCACTAAATGGTATCAAATTCCAAAAAGCGAGCTCCACGAAGACGCGGTCTTATTCAGCACCAAGTCTTCCACGCCTGGAACAGCGCCTGGCGCACACACAGCCACACTGTGCGTATTTACCGAACGGATCGGCAAAGTAGCACTTCGTGTGGACAACGACGGAAACAGTGCTGAGCCCTTTCCGCTGTTCAGAAATTAATGTACCAGCAAGTTGGTAATGGGAGAGTTTAAGCCGAAAGTTCAGATATTCTCAAGCTTAAAGGAGACCACTTATCTAAACAAAGACAAATGTGTAGATTTAGCTACTTGCCACAAAAATTTAAAAGTATTAAAAGCTATGTAAAAGTAAAGCGGTATCTTTTATAAAAAGAAGTCATGTAGGCATATCCTTAAATTATTAATTAAATGCGCAAGGAACAATAATTAGTCCTTTTTTCGACTTACTCAGGAAAACATCATGGGATCAGGTCAAGAAAACTTTTACAGGAAGTGTTTTAGACAGAACAAGCTTTTAAAGTTCTTTAAGCTCAACAAGTTGCCCTTACTAACTCTGCCTGCTCAGGAACCTGACCTTGACAGCTACATATGTAGGCACATTTTCTGGTTTCCCAATATAGAATCCCGAAATGAAAATAATTGGTTAGGCCATAAAGGAAACACTGTCCGAGGCTTTGTCCTTGCCTAGCCCATTAAAAACATCCCTGGAGATAACTTCGTAGCGTTTTTCTTCCCACTTGCTGCCAAGACTGCTTAGGTATCTGTTTTTATAGAACAGCTGAGGGGGTCTGGGGTCAGAACAGAAAGGCTACTACCACTGTACGAGGTGCAGGGTGGAAAGAAACATGTCCCAAGCTGCGCTGCAAATACTCCAGAACCAAACACTGAATCGCAGAACTTTGCACGAATATAGTGGATGTGCATTATATACAAAATATATATATCAGCTGCACTGATACTAAATATGCCTTCCTAAATTTAAAACTGACCAGAACAATCTGTAACAAGGCTTTCCAGCTTGTTCATACAACTTGGAGTTCTAGAGATGGTGTCTCACCCACTTTTTGAGCAGCGTAGCCAGCACATAGTCTTAGGGCAGAGGCTGGGGCTCTTTGAGGCATAGCAGGACACTAATTTTTAAAGTCTGTGTATTCACCTACCACGTCAAAGGCTGAAGTCCTCCAGAAAATGTGAGTGATGACAAACACATGTGCTAGTTTTGGAGTTTGTGATAGTCTTACTTGCAGTCCATGAAATGAACTTTTCCATGGAAGACCCCTTGATTATCTTGCGGGTAGAAAATGTGAGGAAAAAAGGAATTGGTCTGATGCTACAGAGATCTCTGCTGTATGGCAATTTAAAACAAGGTCCTTTGACACTAATAACACATGTAAGATTTAGCACTAAGCCCAAAATGAAGGCGTTCAAAATACTCTGCTCTCAACAAAGAAAATTCTTGATAAATCCTGGCTAAGATGCTTACAAATGACATCCTTCCAAACACATGAAATTTATACATCATGGGTCAAGAACAAAAGGAAAAACAGGGCAATCACACACAATTCATTCGTTTAATAATAAGTTATTTCCTGAGCACACATTAGGGCAAGGTTTAGGCGCTGGGAATACAGTTGTGCAGCAAAACAAGGAGTTCCTAACTTCACAGAGCTCATATTTAGTAGGAGATCCAGGTCACAAACAAATAATAAAATGCATAACACGCAGTAACAAACAGGAAGAAACCTCAACCCGGGAAAGGACACTGGTGGTGAACGCAGTTGATGCTTAGGGGCAAAATGACTTGCTCTTGCCACCGTGAGTGGACTGTGGGGACTTCCGGCTGGGACAGGAGCGGGGAGGCCGGACTGGGGGGTGCTGGATTGTCCTGGGTGAGACACACAGTGCTCAGGTTCGAGTAGCAGCGGCAGTGCTCAGACCCCACATGCGGTTTGGGGTGAAGTCAGCAGGGCTCCCTCAGAGACTGAATGTAGGATGAAGGGGCGGCAGGGGAGAGGGTCAGTGCTAGCTGAAATCAAACCAACTTGGATTCAAACGCCAGCTTGACCACTTGCTAGTGATAGGATCAAGCCATACTGAACTCCTACGTAACTGGGGAACATGGTATCCTGCTTATTGTGCAGTTCTGAGGATCAAATCTAACACCGTCAGTTAAAGCATGAGCCACATGAGTTCTAGAACACACACATTAGCAGCTATTTTTGAAACTTTCTAATATTTATATTACGAAGGATCAGAATGGAAAGAATGCGGCTGAATCTCTATATCTTGTGAGAGGTGTGTGAACACCAACTCCAGAGACTCTCTGACCACCAGGGGAATGATGGATGTGGCCATCCTTCTGCACAGTCAGTGGCCTGGAGGGAGCTCCAAGCAAGCAGACCTGGCAGGGCAACAGCGTTGTCATATGAAGAAAAGACATCATCGCTGACCAAAAATGGAGATTCGCCTCATCGGAGCCCACTTATCCCAGCAGATTTAGTTGTGCTATTCTGAAGCCATTTCTTCACGTTGGTTCAGTTGACCAGACACGAATATTTCTAGTGAGAATCTTTCTATTACTTTAGAGTTCTATTTAGACTCCATTTGTACTAAAGACACACTCCATTACCTCCTTTTACTGTCACTGGCAATTAACAGGAAAAATGGGGGGAGACTTATGTTTTCAATCTTTTTAAACTTTTTTTTTTTTTTTTTTTTGCGGTACTGGGGATCGAACTCAGGACCCTGCGTTTGATAGGCAAGCGCTTATTCCACTGAGCTATATCCCCAGCCCTATGTTTTCAATCTTGATAGCCATCTCTCAATACTTAGCTTTCTAGCTTTTGAAGCCAAATATCTGCATGATTATTTTAAGCAATAATACTTCAACAGTATAAAAAAAGTCTTGCATTTTAAAAAAATGCGAATTTTTTCTCATTTGTCTTGTTTTTTAAATTTCATAGATGAAATCTATTCTGTTCTTAAAAACTATATTTCAAATTGAATTTTTAAAAAACCATCACCTCTTACCACCAAAGGGGATAAAAACCCTGAAAGGTAGTAATTTAAAGGCACGCAGCCCAAAGGATTTGTCCATGAGGGTAAGCTCAAATTTAAATGGTGTATTTCTTCTTGAGGAGGAGGTGTTGAGACAGGGTCTCAATATATATGTCAGGCTGGCCTTGAACTCACTATATAGGCCAGGCTGGATCCTTCTGCCTCAGCCTCTTAAGGGCTGGGATCATAGGTGTTCACCCAGCTGAAATGGTGTACTCTTTTTCTTTTTTTTTGGAACTTGGACTTAAACTTAGGAGTTGCCAGGCAGGTGCTTGTGCCACTGAAGCTACAGCTCTGGGCCCAAGACGGGGTATTCTTTGGTAATCTCTTGTTAAGAATGAGAAAATTAAGTTTATTTTGGGGGCAGCTGCAATCTATAGCCACCATCTCTGGGTTCACATGATCTCTACATGCTTCCCACACTTTTCCTCTCGCAGAGCCAGAAAAGCAAACCTGAGGGGATGTTTCCTGCTGGCAAACTGGCTCCTGGCTGACGGCACTGCCAGGAATCTGGCTTCCAGGCCCAAAGAAGAAAACTGTAGGCGCAGAGCCATACCTCTAGCAGAAATAGGAAGAGAGGACGCAGTTTATTTACTGTTGGGTTTTGAGATCAAGTCTCTCTATGTAGTCCAGGGTGGCCTTGAACTCACTGTATAAGCCAGGCTGGCCTCAAGCTCATAGTGATCCTCCTGGCTCAGCCTCTTAGGTGCTGGGATTATGGGCGTAGGCCCCAAGCTGGGCCATAGCAGACTTGGAAGCTAGGCTCACCCAGGTCACAAAACCAGACGAGTAGATTCCCTACATTTCTCTGTCCACTGGAACACGTCACCCCCTTTAGTTCTTCACAGCAGCTTCGCACGCAGTAGTCTGTTTACTGCCTCTGTCCCACCAAATACATTCAACCACAGCAAGGTTTCCAGCAGCCTGCCCCCTTTGCCACTGACTGTACCCCAGTTCCCAGACTACCAGGGACCCTCTCGACCTATTTCTTGATTGAAGAAATGTAGAACAGAATAATGTGATGTATTTACTGCTAATTTGGGGTACGCTGCTGGTGTAGTGTTTAAATCCATCCATTTTCTCTCCCTCTCATTCACCTTTGTTTCCTCGCTGCCGCCAAACAGTAGGCCTTCGTGTTTGCCACACTGACAGGTCACACGACCTCCGCTGAGCCTTCCTTTCCTACTTGTAAAGGGGGACTGAGCGAAGGCCCAGCTCCAGTGGGATAATAAAATAGGCGAATGAGGGCATCTAGCTGATGCTTGATATGCGGGTCTCTCCTCCCTGCTCACATCTACCATGGTTCCCTGTTGGCACCGCTCTCGCATCACACTACTAACAAAGTCTCTGTATAAGGCGGGGTTGTCAAGACATCACTGGATGCAAATCTAGGGGAAGTGATAACAGGAAGCAGGATCTACACATGTTTAAATTGTCTCCCCACAGACGGCTTAGCACAAGGGCGACATGGATGACACAGTGGAACAGTGGGTGACACAGGAGGGCTGCAAAACCCCGGTGAAGAGCAGACGAGTACTGGGTCTCCCTTGGTGACGGCCTATGGAGGACCTGACAGCCCAGGGGGAATACTCTGGCCAGGAACGCATCACCTGAAACTAAGGCGGAGGACACATTAGATAAGGTCCAAAGGAGATTTTCCACGAAAATGGGCAAGCCGGGTGCGGCGGTGCACCCCTGTAACTCCAGCACTAGGAAGGCAGGGACAGGAGGATAGTGAGTTCAAGGCTGGCCTGGGCTACACAAGACACTGTCTCAAACAAAGCAAAACACCAAACAAATAGAGCAGGTGAGCAGTCCTGTCTTAAAAAAATGTCAGTGTCATAAGTGATAAAGACAGTTTCTAGATATATTCAAAGAAATATTCAAAGAAAGGTCAAGAAACAGTAGAGCCAGCCTGATCCTAGACTAAATAGTTCACTAGGAGATAAAAAATTACTATAACGGGTGGGCTGAGCAAGAGAATCTCAAGGTCAAAGTCCTCTGGGCAATTCAGCAAGATCTTATCTCAAAATCAGAAGGGCTGAGGCTGTTAGCTCTGTAGGAGAGTGCTGCCTAGCACAAGGGCCTAGGTTTGTTCCCTCGGACCACAAAATACAATAACAAACCTAAAATAACAAGCAAGCAGGTTAGCTAGCTATAAAGAATATTATAGGGTCAAAAACTGAGAACAGGGGCTGGGGATATAGCTCAGTGGCACAGCGCCTGCCTGGCAAGAGCAAGGTCCTGAGTTCAATTTCTAGTACAAAAAAAAAACAACAAAAAAACCCAACAACAAAAAATTGAGCAAAGATGACATATTTGGTTAAAATATTACACCAAAACTGGGTACAGTGGCTCATGCCTATAATCCCAGCCCTCCAGGAGGCTGAGCCCAGCCTGGGCAACTTAAAGAGATAATTGAGTGAGATTCTGTCTCAAAATAGAAAACAGGCTGGAGATGTATCTCAGTGGAAGAACAGTGCCCAGCACCTGCGAGGCCCAGGGTTCAACTCCCAGTACTCCCTCCTCCCCACCTAAGAAACATTAAACATCAAGTTGGTAACTGCTGTGGTTATATGTGAGGATATTCTTATTTTTTAAGAAATATACTACAGATGAAGAACTATGGCAATATGCAACTAAATTCCAATAAGACAAATGGATCAAAATGTTAAAGATGAAATGTTGTCCAGGCAAAGGAGATTCTAACTTTCTTCTTAACTGGAAATTACTTCCAAACGAAATGCTTTTGAACAAGCAAGACGGCCTGAGAAGGTTCCATGGAATAGAAGTACAAGGGCGGAGGTCTGGGGTTTGGTCTTGATCTGACTACCGCTCACTGGGGCCCGGGGCCCACTCCCTGGCCCGGCAGACCACTTGTGGTTTTTGCCCTTTGGAAGATTTAGACACAATTTTTTAAACTTCCTTTAAATTATGAGATAATAAGGAGAACAAGTAGTCCAAATCTTTTGATAACGTTTACCCAAGAATGTGCACCTGATCCCTGTTCAGTGGAGTCTACCAGGACATGATCCAGCTCTAGGGAATTCAGAGAACTGGCTGGCGCTTCTCTCTCTCTCTCTCTCTCTCTTCTTTCTCCCTTCCTCCCTCCCTCACTTCCTCTCTCCCTCCCTTCCTCTTAGAAACAGGGACTTGTCATGTTGCTCAGGCTGACCCTAAACTACTGGGCTCAAGAGTCTCCTGCCTCCGCCTTTCAAGCAGCTGGGACTATTGGTGTGTGCCACTGTACCAGCCGTTGCTACTGTTTATTTGCATTTCCAGGAAATATTTACATAATGGCAAATGTGAATTCTCAGAGGGAATTTTAAACACTCTTATTACATGCAAGAGGTCGAGGAAAGGCATAGAAGCCAGGGCACAGGGGGACCAGTTATGCTGCCATCAGCCACCCAGAGGTAAGGACACAAACCTGTTCTCCAGACTGTGCAGAGCTGGGGAAGAGAGAATGCCAGAGTGGTAGGCAGGGATTCAGGGAGTCCCAGAGAGCAGAAAGAAAGGCTCCAGATGTGCCAAGGGGCTGGGGCAGGACCCCCAGGCAGGCAGGCTATGTATGCCCCAAGCCTTGAGAAATGGACAGAGGTCCCAGGACGCAGGTGCAGAGGGCACTGGGAGCAAGGTGGTGTAGCCCAGAGAGGAGCGGGCTGGGGACGGCACCCGAAGGGTGGTCACGAGGCTTCAAGCGCAGAGCACACGGCGACGGAAGGCCGCGCTGGCCTGAGCACAGGGGAGAACGAGGGATGGCGAGAAAGATGGCAGCCTTGCGCAGTTTGAATCTAGCGCTGAACTTCACGGCACCCTGCTGGATGAGCACAGAGGAATGCCAGACCCAGGGAAAGCACGCAGGGTACAGTGGAAGGTGGGGGTGGCCGATAAATACTCCTGGTGCCCAAAATTTGGAGACAGAAACGATCACCAAAGAAAAAACAACTTTTTGCTGTGCTTCATTTAGACCAGATGTTTTTCCTTGCCTCTTTGACTGGACTGAATGCAGGGTTCTCTCTCTATCCCACTCCAGTGCTCTGGTACCTGGTCACATATGGCAACTGCCTTCACTACCATTTGATTCGTATTTTTTTCATCAAATGCCAAGTTTAAACCCTGAATGATTCCACATGAAGAAAGACAATGACTGATGAGATTACACAACTGAGATCCACTATTAGGGAAAAACAAAAGTTTATCAGAGTAAAATATTCCGGCGACAAACACTAATGTGTTTTTCTAGTCGATTCCAGTCATGTCAGATTAATGGGCAGAGAATCTGAAGAAAAACAGTTGGTGGGCAACAGGCTGTGAAAATGAGAAAGGAGGCGGCCCTGCCTAGTCACGGAATTTTAGAAACCGCTCTCCTGCGCTCTCAAGGTCTAACGCTGCCATGTGGCCCTGAAACACTTGCAGCTTCCGGTCCCTCCTACAGGGTCAGCACCCGTGGATCATTCGACCCCCTGCTGGTCCTGGTGGGTGGGGAAGAATTATTCAACTAAGAGCTTGAGTATAACACACTTGCCAGGAGGAAAAGGGTCCGCTCCATGGCATGTGACGCCCTACCTCCCATGCACGCCTTTCTGGGTTCTTTGTTACTGCAATTCCGTCCACATCACAGACCCACCGCCGGCATTACAACGGTGGCAAGGGATCAGGAGCAACGCGACTGTGGTCGCTCAGTCCTGGAATTTTGGATTCTAGGAAATCCTGTCTTTCCCATGCACCCTGTTTACATGCGAAACTGCAAATCATAATGCCAGGAGGCTATGACATCCCAGCATGCCCTGGACAAAGCTAAGTTTAGAGGATGCAGCCTCTGGTGGGCCTTGGAAGATGAAGACACAGTCTTCTTGCCTTTGCTGCCACTACCACCTTCTCGCCATGGGTGATTAAAGGCTCAGAAGCCAGGGCTAGCTAACACCGAGGCTCTGATTACCTACGGGTAAGAAAGGATGAGCCGGGCCGAACCAGTCAAGCATTTCGGGTCCCGTGACTTCCTGCGCATAGGTGGAATTGGTTAAGTGGCCAGTGCCATTGTGCAGGTCTGCAGAAGTAGCTCAGCGGTTTAGAAGGGCTTTGGAGCCCATCACACCTGGATCTGAACCTTGGCTCAGCACGGGTGAATCACTTAACCTTTTAAAAGTTCAATTTCAGCAACTTCAATAAAAGACGAAGCCAGGCATGGTGGCACACAATCTGTAACCCCAGCACCTGGAGACTAAGGCAGGAGGATCGCTGCAAATTCAAGGCCAGCCTGGGCTACAAAGTGAGTTGAAGGCCAGCCTGAACTAAATAGTGAAACCCTATCTCAAAAAGACAAAAAAAAAGATTATAAGCACATTATCTTATGAGATTATTGTGAAATACAGCAAAATAATACAGATAAAATGCTTAGCACTGTGATGAAAATGACTCAAATATCGAACTATTACTTTGATCGATCATTTGGAGCCTTAAGATGCAAAAAGCAAAGCATAAGCCTGACAGTGAGGAAGGTCACAGTGACACCAGGTGAACAGAGACAGGCATGTGAGAGACCAGGAAAGTGGTAGGAATTGCCCAAGCACAGAGACACTGTGAGCCATTATTTCTTTGGCTTAAACAACAGCAGATCCGAGCTACATCCTCATAGAAAATCTCACTTTTGCTTCTTCTTTTATTTTGTATTGGATCTCACAGGACTGAATCTATTAACTACATAATAAACTCAAAGGTCTATGTATAGATTAACTCAAAATGGATCAAAGATCCAACCAAGAGCTAGAACTATAAAACTCCTCAAAGAAACTAGGCGGAAAGTCTTTGATGTTGGATTTGGTAAGGATTTCTTGGCTATGACATCCAAAATACCAGAAAACAAAGGAAAAGTAGGTAACTTGGACTATTATCAAAACTGAAAAAATATTTGTGCATTAAAAAGTACTATCAAGAGAGTGAAAAGGCAACCAGTGGAGAGTAAATATTTGTAAATTATATATTTAATAAGGGAGTTAACATGCAAATTAGTCAAGAACTCCTAAAATTAGCAAAATCCACAACTAAAAACTGGGCAAAGGATTTGAACAGAAATCTCTCTAAAGATGATGCACAAATGGCCAAGAAGTACCTAAAAGGTGCCCCAAATGGCTCTCACATCATTAGGCAATCATCCTTGGGTAAATCAAAACCACGGTGAGACACCACTTCACATGTACCTATATATGAACAAAATCCAGACAACAGCAAACATTTGCAAGGTGAAGACATTGGAACCCTTTGTCAACTGCTGGTGGACTGTAAAATGGCACAGCTGACAAAGAAAACTTCTTATACTTCTGCAAAAACAATTTTAGGAAATTTATGGAATTTGAAGATAGTTTATGGAATTACCATATGATCCAGCAATTCCACTTCAGCATACATATATCCGTAAGATTTGAAAACCCAGTGTCCGTCTATTTCAACATTATTTACAACAGCCAGGTGGAAGCAGCATGTATGCCTATCAGTGAAAGAGCAACTAAACAGCGTGTGGTATCATACGGACCATGGGAAATATTACTCCACCTCTAACACATGCCCCAACATTGATGAACCTTCCAAACACTGCATTAAGTGAAATGAGCCTAAGGCAATAAGTGATTCGACCACAAAAGATCAAATACTGCGTGATTCCTTCAGAACAGACAGATTCGGAGACAGAAATTGGAATGGTGGTTACCAATGGTGGCAGGGAGGGCGGAGTGGGGAGTTCAGCATTTAATGGGTACGCAGCTTCAGTTCTAGAAGATGAAGCATGTTCTGGGGATGGATGGTGGCAGTGATCACACAATAATATAAAAGTACTTAATGCCACTCGCTACATGCTTACAATAATTAAAGTGTTAAGTATTACATTTTTCCTTTTTCTTTGTCTTTTTGAGACAGGGTCTCGCTACACAGTTCAGGCTGGCCTTGAGCTCACTTTGTAGCCCAAGTGGGTCTCAAACTCACAATGATCCTCCTGCCTCAGCCTCCCAGTGCTGGGATTACAGGTGTGTGCTCTCACGCCCGGCTTATGTTATGTATTTTCTACCACAATTTAAAAGATATTAATAACTTGATTCTCTCAAACCTACAGTAATTATGCTTCAATTGCTTACTGGGCATTTAGTTCTACTTGAGGTACCCTTCCTTAAAAATTCCAGGGTGTGATTTTTTTAAAATCTTGACTATGTGCTTAAGGGAAAAAGAACCCACATCTTTAATGGTGTGCAACGTCACATTCACTTACTGAGGAATGTGATCTTCTCTTGTTGCCAAGACAGCAACTGTTGCTGTGGCAACCACACAAAAACAGGAATGCTTAACGGAAGCAAACTCCACTCACCTGCACAAAGATGCCCTTGTTCTTATACTCCTCGTGGAGGCACCGAGAGAAAAAATCTACAAAAGCCTAAGAGGGTGTTGGGAGGGAGAAGAAACACACATTACATCAATCTGCCTGATTTGTAGCCATGGAAACAAAAAATAATAATCATTTAACACTATCACGTCTCATCATTCTTTGTATCATTTCAAATGCAGAAGAGATATTTTTAAAACACCTCAAAACCTCAAAAGGAGTTTTATCTGCCCCTACATAAAGCATTATTTTAACCAAATATAATGTCCGCCCCAAATTCTGATTGGACTGGAAAAGGGTCTTCTTATCCGTCGCCCCCCCCCGAAATTACCTTCCAAGAAGTCTTTTCATGTTATATAATGAAACATGTTTCGATCCCCAGTACCGCAAAAAAAAAAAAAAAAAAAGAAACATGTACTTCTATGCTTTACTTGCGACTGAAGCAGAACCCTAATCTGAATTCTGTTCTGTTGTGTTTGAGGGGGATTTTGCTCTTGTGAAAAGACAATGGTATAAAATCCAAGAAGTGTGGAGATGCTGAGAACCCATCTTCTGCGAATGCGCCCTGAAATCTACCTGTAAATGACTGGATGTAATCTATCCCTTCCTTAAATGTGGACTCAACCTCAGGCTTGACACGCCACGTACCAAGAATGACTCTAGCGTCCCAATTAGCAAGGGTCTGTCCATGGGGAACAGGTGGGAGGCTGGAGTTCTCGCACGTGGCATCACTGACAGCTTGCCTGCACTCTGTTCCAGAGATGCAGACAGTAAGCAGGTTACAGGGGTTGGGAGGTTGCGCCAAGCTTTTTGAAAAGATCATAGTGACTGAGGTTTTCTCAAATGGAAAAGAAGGCAAGTCTTGTTCTCCTTCTCCTCCATGACATACTGCAAATTCATGTTATACATTAAATGTACTTATTTTTCCCTAAAAGCTTGCTTAATTTCAACATCTAAATGACATTTTTCCCTTCCGAAATCTATTCCATGCCTTGGTAATGTATCTGAAGGTGATGCTATTGACCTGCAGGCAGGGAGAGATGCATTCTAAATGATTATTCTAGCAGTCATGTGAGGAAGTAAATGGTGATGTATGAAATAATGACATTTACACAGAATTCTGGAAAATTCCTGCAACACCCTAGAAGTGGCAACAGATATTTATGAGTTCTGGATACTGTGGCAAAAGTCACACTCTCACCAGTCTATCTTGTGCCCTCTGTGCGCATCTATGCACTGATCGGATGCATTTCTCTTATGCTATGTGCTGACTCACTCATGCATGAAAATCTTAGATCATTAGCACCATGTTCTCATCCACAAAGCTACCTGGCCTAGGCCGGCTATCTAGGGAAAGCACATACATAACTTTAAATCACTCAAGTACTGGGAGAAAAATAAGCATCCGTGGCTCTGGTACACTGGTGTCCCCTTGGAAGTCTGCACCTATCTCTACGTCCCCAGTGGTTCAGTCTTTTCCTCCCTCCTTAGGAAAGGAACTTCATTCCTAGGAATGGAACTTGGAGAGACTTAACTCTACGTTAACTGTACAGAGTAAAAATGATTCTTTTCTCTCATGCTGACATAATTTACGAAAATGTTGTTCACCTTGGTTGCAGAATAGATGGTCAAGAGAGGAACTGGGGACATGCCGCTGGCAGAGGAGATATTCAGAATCACCCCTTTAGATCTAAAAAGGAAAATGTACCAGTCAGTGCAGTGAAAGCATAAACAACCATTTGCGATTAAAGATCAAGATATGTACGTAATTATTTGAAACAAAGTAGCTTAACTGCTTTTCTAACACACAGTTCTCCCTGGTTTTCATCACTGCATGACATGCTTGGTCGGTGAACACAGCATAATTCAATCAACTAAAAATAGCTCCTCTTTACAATTCGCTCATTTCCCAGCCTCAGCAATCCAGGGCAGGACTGGATGAGATTCATGGTCTCCTTGAGTTATCTCTGAGGCCCCCTCTGGCCACGTGTCTCAGTTACTTTTCACTCGTTGTTGGGACAAAATGCCTGACACTCAAATTAAAGAAGAAATGGTTTATTTAGTTCACAGAGTGGAGGTTTCAGACCATATTTGCTGGCTCCAGGGCAGAGTGGCACACAGCAGAGGGCAACAGTTCACGGCGAAGGAAAACAGCAAAAGCAGCAAGAGCAAAAAAGGGAGCATAGCCGGGGGAGGTAGCGCATGCCAGCAATCCCAGCACTTGGGAGGCTGAGGATCTTGTGAGTTCAAGGACAGCCTGGGCTACAAAGTGAGCTCAAGGCCAGTGTGAACTGCAATAATGAGACCCTGTCTCAAAACAATGGAAAGAAAAGGGGGGGGTCCAATCCCAGTGTTGGACCATGGATCAATCACAAACTCTAGAAGCCGCCCCATGACTGCAGGAGGCTTTGGGGGACATCCGGACACAAACCACAACACCATGGCAAGGATTTTCACTTACAGGGTTAGAAGGGTGAGCTCAGTGATAGAGCAGTGGCCCAGCAGTGCAAGGCCCTAGGTCTGACCCCCAGCGCTGGCCCCACCCCAAACTCTACTAACAGACGCCCATGCCTTTACTTTGGTGGAGCACCACGTACTACCTTGCTGTAATATGTAGTCATTCCATGGGTATAGGCACCCCCCCAATCATAAGGTCTCAGACATTAGAGCTCCTCTCCTCAAACACTTGTAACAAAAAGGTGCTTCACAAAACTTCCTAGCAATCAATGCACAGCTATGCTTTGTTCTCAGACTTGCATTGTTGGGTCATAGATACTTGGGAACCCAAGCTGACCCTAAAATTATAACTCTGCAAGCTTACTCTTTGCCAAAAGGCAAAGCCTGGTTTTTTTTCTGTAACTTGTATAGACTATTCAAAGTTAAAAGTCAAAGAGTTACCATGAATTTCCAATTCTACAAATAAATGAAAAATAGCTGGAGAAAAGCAATGCTGTAAATGTGTCAGTTGTTCAAAACCATGTATAGGTTACTTTACACGTGGAGTCAGGTCTGTAGAAATGTCAGATCCAACCACCAACTTTCTCCCTCAGATCTGTTACTCTCTAAGGAGGGGACCCCTTGCACCCTGAAGTGTTGGGGATCAGAGCAAAGGCTAGGCAAGAACTCTCCCATTAAGCTACATCCTGAGCCTGGTTCCCTGCAGAAGTCTGACCTCACCCACCTCCCCACCCCACTTATCAGGCTCTGTTCCTTCAACCTGCATTCTATTTTTGAGTCTGAATTTACTTCTCTAAGACCTGCTTTTTTAAAAATATTAAAAAAGTGACTACCAGATTCTTTATATGTAAAGTAGCAGAGAAAACATGATTAAATGACATCCAAGTTATTTTAGACATGAATCTGAAGAGAAATAATCCCCGAAGGTCACCCACTCCATCTGCCAGCCTCTAGGCAACATGCCACTCCAACCATCAAAGGCAAGTCCGGGTCCTCAGTGGAGTGCATGTTGCTGGAAACAGTTTTTTGCTGTTGTTGTTTTTAAACGAAAGTCCTTGCTGGTAAAATATACCATTCAAAGTGGTGAAACCCATTAACATTTTGATGATAGAAATAAAACTTCAAATTTAAAAGTGTTAAGATTGTTTTTTGAAATTGAAAACAAATGGTCAGTGAATTAATGACATCATTCCTGTAGTTTTTGCTTTTTCTCTGCCTCTGAAACAAACAAGCCTTTCCATTCTTACTTTAAAAGAAAGTTTGTATCAAAAGATAGAACCCAGCCCTCTAAGATGAAACCTGGCGAGCTGACAACTAACAGCTGGTCAATTCATTTTATCTGTATTCATGAGAAATTCTTTTGATAACAATCATTTTTGTTATAGAGTCTTTTATTTTTTTTATTTTTAGTACCGGGAATCAAACTCTGGACCTTGCACTTGCCAGGCAGGTGCTTGTGCCGCAGAGTAGATCCCTGGCCCTAGAGTCTTTTAATATAGTATTAATTTATGATGTTTAAATTATCTTTATCTTTTTAGGATGCTGAAAATATTGTAAAATGAAACTGTGGTGATAGTTGCACAGCTCTGTACATACTCTAAAAGCCAATGAACTGTGTACTTTAAGTAGACAGAGGTTTTAAAATATGTAAAATATGTGTAAAAAGAGAGAAACACGTATTTGCAATATCCTGGAAAACGTCTTTACAATGGGTCAGATAACACAATATGCTTCCCAAAGTGACTGCACATCCTGACAAGTTAACAACCCCTCACCCCAAGGAGCCTTTTAAGGGTAACCTGTTCTCACATAACCAGGAATTGCAATACCCTCCCTCACACAGAGCAAGTAGAGAAAGCCAGGGGAAGTAGATGAAGACGACGTTTTTCATGGAGGCCGAAGCCTATTAGAGCCGGTTTTATCAGCTGGATTCTGGGCTCCATTATACTCAAACTAGCTGGGGTGGTTTTGTGTGCCCTTGGACAAAGATCTTCCATGTTTTATTTCATCTCTCACAAGTGCAATTTCAAAGTCTTTAAAGGTTAAAGTTTCACTTTATCGAATACTTTTTAAAAATTAAATCTTGAACTCATCAAACAGATTCTTAAGACCTCACTCATTAAAGCCATGATTTCAACAGAGGAAAAGTCATTTAAGATAATAAAAGCTTCTTTCTCACTAAAAAATTATCATCAGTAATCCAGTATGTCACAATTACACAGTCATGTTCCTTCACTTGCTTACTCCTTGAGGCAGCGAAGACCTCTGTGACTCACATATTCTACTCCAATTTATAATTTCTAGGGGACAGAGGTACTCTGGGTGAGTAGGAAGACAGAATTTTAGAGTACTTTATGCAAAAATAGAGTATTTGCATTGTAAAATACATTAAAACAAATTTAAGACCCTCTAAGTGCTATACAAAGAATGTGTCAGACCTAAGTAAATAAAAGGGTAGCATTTAAAACTGTACCCACTTGACAGAAGAGAAAGCAACCCATCTACAAATCTCTGCGCTACCATCAGGGGCACACACGTGTCTAGCAAAACTCTTCCCATGCTCACACACACAACAGCACACAATTCATTTTCTCTCCCTTCCCACCCTCCCATTTCTCTCTCCTCTTCCCTGCCCCAGGATAATACTGAACTTAGTTTTGTCTGAATCACCAGTGTCACACTGGTATAGCCTGCCTTAATCCTCTTCTACATACCCTATCTATTCTTTATGTCGAAACAGGGGGGAACATTTGGGATTGTGAGGCACAAAGGACTAGTCGGTAGATCAACTACTTTGTCTAGCTCTAATCCTCCATCTAAGCAGAATTAGTGACGTCAAACCTGTTTCCATGGCACAGCCAGACTCCTGACAACTCTGTTATATCAAGCAGAAGGACAAAACGGGTTGCACTTAATTGCACACAGAAACAAACACAAAACCAGACCTGGGTTAACCTCTCACTTTCTGGGGACTTGGGAACAATTCTAATATTGGAAGGTATGTGAAGAATTTCTGCACGAAATTCTATAATGAAGATTCATGTTGCTCATGCTTCAGCACATTTACCGGTTTGGTATGACAAACATCTAAGTAAACTGCTCAAGAAATATTTTCGGTGATGCAACCATAATTCATCACACTGCTTACCTAACAGTCACATAATGGTGTCTCAATACACAAATTATTTTGGGATCTATTAAAACTAAAATGTTGCAAAAACAAAGCAGAAGAAAACCAATTGCTGGTAAAAGTATATTTATTTATACTATTTATTTATTTTATATTTTCATATAAATATACTCTTCCATTATTAGACCTCCCATGAGCCAAATATTAAGCTCACCCAGTCTACAAAATTCGGTGCCTTACACATATAGCTTCCTATAGTTCTGTGCTCTAAGAGAATTCCCACAGACCTGTGCACTTCCAGGTGTGATTCTTTAATTGTTACCTGGTTTAAAAAAATTTGTCAAGCCTTTGTTCTACAAAGCCTGCAGAATTCTAACACACTACTGTAGTATCCTTGTCCTCCTCTAGAAAAGTAGTATTCTCATAGAGGGAGCAGAGGTCTCCTTTGAAATAAGTCACTGATTTCCTCAAGAAATCTCAGCACTGCCCCGCAGCATGGTGCAGAGAGAGAGGTGGGGAGGTGTAAATGCTGCTGCAAAGAGCCAGCGCCACCAGGCCTCATCAGGGTGGACGGCATGGCGGAGTTTGAAGGCAGAGAGGTGGCAATGTGCACAAGACTTCAATCTCAGCTCCTCACATCCAAGCAGACATCGGCCTGCTCTTGTGGGGTTGTGTTCTATACTTTAAGCATAAACACAGCACTGAAATTGGAGTAGAAAGTTCTCTAATAGACTCACAAAGACAAAGAAATGTTATCAACATGGAATTCGACATCAGAAAAGAATCCTGGAACATGGGTCAGGTATATAATTACAGGCAGCAATCCAAATACTTACATTATACAAATATTGCTTTGTTGAAGAAAGTTTGCAAACATTTAGCACATGAAAGAGAATTACCTTCCCTAAAACACCATAACATGTCATAATTCCACCTTAAGCAATACAATATGAAAGAGGCTATTTTTAGCTTTTCCATGGTTGTTATGGCAACCACCTCCTGGCTCCAGCTGTACACAATGTTTATAATTCCAGGGAAGTAGAAAGGGCAAGTTTCCTCTATAATGTAATTATGCTCTTTCTACTTCTATGGTAATAATACTTAGTTAGATTATAGATACTTGTTTAGCGATAGTCAGTTGGCCCGAGGCTATAGTTCCAAAGGGTTTGGAAAATCTCATACATCAGAGGGAGAATCAGTGAAAGGAAAAAAACAAAAACGTTAAGTAACAAAAGATCTTTCTAAAGGACACTTTTGTTACTCAGTACAGACATCAATCCTACGAAAATCAACCACTGAAATGGGCCATTTGTGGGTGGCCTAAAGAGTACCCTGCAATGAAACCACTTACAATGTGTAATTAAGACTGCTTTCAAGGGATCTGTTCACTTGGGAGCTTTTCTTTCCTCTTGGGCATCCACTAACATTTCTGGTCTCCCTTGCTGTTCCCAGTAGTTTGTGGCGGAATGAACTGCAGAAATCTCAGCACTGCCCTGCAGCTTAGGTGAGGACAGAGAGGTGGGGAGATGTAAATGCTGCTACAAAGAGCCAGTGATACAAGTGCGATACCAGCAGGACTAATGCACACCTCTTCCAGGCCAAGCCCATGGAACCTCCCTGAAATCATTTCAACTGTCTCTTCCCTCATGTCCTAGCTGGATGCTGTGAAAACTCCAAGACCCTAAAGAATAATGAAGCCGCAGGTGGAAGGAGCCTTGGTTTCCTAGCAAGGAAAGACAAGACAGACACGGAAGGAAACAGTAACCTTTCACCACATTAACTTACTGAGATGTGGGGCAGCCTGTGACCACACTTAGCAACTCCTTAAATTCAAGTCAACGTGAATGTTCGTCTCCTAACCAAAAGGACCGATTCATAAAATCCACATACTGTACATTCTCACCAGTCCCTGGAGTGTGCCACACTCACTTTCCGCGAGGGCAGGTTCCGCCCACAGCTTCTGATGGTTTTCCCCAGGTCATTTTTCAACTTGGGTCAAAACCCAACCTGATCTCTTAAAGACAAGGATCCACCTCACCTTCTGAACCCACCAAAATAAACATTACTCAATCAAGGCCCGTTCACTGAATTCTTTTCTCTGCACTGTTTGGTTTTTTTTTGATGCTCTTACTATGACTGTGCTAGTGGCTGGCAGGTCTGTAGAGACGGCAGTGAAGCTTCCAGCTCTTTACATTGTACTGTTAGCTAACTTAGGGGGTGGCAGCACAGCCCTCCATCTTTTTTGGACTTCGGGCTTTGTCACCTGTCAAATGAGGGGGCTGCTTTCCAGTAACCTACACCACTACATTTCTACAGCTCTTTGAACCTGGCATATTATGTTCTACAAAGTGATTCCACAACCATTTTTAAAAATGGTTTTCATCAACACACTTAAGAATTTCTTTTACAGTACCTCTGTGGTGGGCCGGGGATATAGCTCAGTGGTGCAAGCACCCGCTCGGCAAGTGCAAGGTCATGAGTTGGATTCCCAGTACAAAAAGAAAAGTCTGAGAAAGTCTCAATCCTATAACCAGTACCTCTGTGGTTTATAAACACTTGTGCCCTCCATGGATGCAAGTATTCATCACTGAGCCACACACCCCAGCCTACGTTTTTCTTTTGTCGTGGATGGATTCGCTATCCTGAATGGTATGTGACTTGCAGATCTCAAAACTCGCATTTAGATGATGGGCTGAATTTCATTCTTCCTAGGTTCTCTTCTGTCTTGCCTAACCCTGCTCTTATTCTAGGGCTCTGTGCTGGTTTGACCACAGCCATTCCCACATCTGACTATGTGTCAACTAATAAGCAGTGTGAAGGTTTTAAACCGAAATTTTACTGTCCAGATAAAATGGAAAATACCTTCCTGAGCAAGTTTCTTGATTTCTGTACATGCTCAGCATCATCTCTATAAATGCTCCGCAAATGGGTTCCTAACCTCAGCCTCTTCACCTTCAATGATTACATGGGTTAACACATACTAAGTTGTGGGCACAACACCCGGCACACGGAAGGACTCAATGAACACAAGCTATCGTGTCTGTCTGGAGCTGGTCATCAAGGTCTCTCAGCGGAAGTAGGATCTCAGGTTGTCCCTTTGCAAAGCTGCGATTCCTCTGGGTCTCTTCCAAACTCTAGGCTATTTTGCAGAGGAAGGGTGACTATGAAGCCCGAAATTCAGCAAATGATCAAGCTGGCTCAAGACGCAAGCCTGCTCTTTCAACAGGTTTTCTTTGAAGGCTTCGCCATCATTCAGGTTTTTCCAAGAAGGCACAAAGCCTACTTACAATTTTATACTGCACACTGTTTCAAATGTAAAAACTCTACCATGTGTTTCTCAAGAACAAGAATGTTCTACAAAGGCACATCTTTGTAGAACATCAAGCCGCAAAACAGGTGGGGCCAGCAGATACTGCCTTTCCCTCCAAAGGGGGATCTGACATCATAAAATCACTTCACAACTCGCCTGCGTGTCTCATACAGCCTTCCCCCCAGGAAGAACTGGAAAAGGAGAGTTTGGTGCCTCACGGAACTCCACTGGTAATGCTCTGAGAGGATACAGCTTTAAGAAGGCATTCCTGGGAATATCCCAGGAACTCTGGTTGCCCCCTCAGAATAGCAGGCAATTGAGTTAGTGATGGTGACTCAGGCTGCCTTTTTAATCCCGATCCACAGCAACCCCCACAGCCCTAGAGAGGAAAGAGTCGAATGGAAAAGGCCTCCTCCACCAGTGACTCATGCTCCACCGTGTGATTTGCCTGGCGCTAGGACATGGAGGTGAGGTTCATTAGTCATTTTAATGAAATTTTCAAAGAAAGGGTTCTCCCTATAAATAATAATGAGCTCTGCACCCATAGTGTTTGTGTGTGAGCTTGTGACTCACCTTTCTACCATCCCAGGCAGCACCAATCGTGTCATCTGCAAGAGAAAAAAAACACGGGTGATGGTTGAGGACAGGCACCAGAGTGAAGGAAACCCTCCCACACAAAAGAGAAGGGAACTGCTAAACCACTCAGCGCTCCTACAGACAGCAGTTTATTTCCTCTGTATAATTTGGCTGTGGCGGGACTGCATAAAAAGGAACCTGATGAAATTGTTGGAGGTAACACAGGGAACACTTTCAGTGAACTTGGCTAAAACTAGTCTTGCCTAAAGCGTAATACTGGTAGAGATCGTCAAAGAACAAAGGATTGTGGTGCAATCCATGTCTCCCAAAATGCATTCTCAGAAAAGGATATATGGTACCACAGGAAATAGCCTGCTTACCAAGATTATTTAAACTTTCTAATCTCAAGAACTCAATCTTTTTTGAGGAGAAAAAAAAGTCTTTAGAAGAATGTTATAAAGTGATGTGTTGGTAAATATTAAATGTATCTTTCACATTGATTTCTTTCATTGATCTAGCTAGTTATGAGTAAAACTCATCCTTAAAGAGAGCTAAGATTATCTGTGGTTTTCCAGTAACCAATAATCAACGGATGACATGTGCATTTATGACTTCAGCACTGTTGGCCATATAGGTACACTGATCAGGGAAGCTACTTCTCAACTGCCTTTCGGGACACTATTAGCCAAGAAAAGCACCCAAGTCCAATGACATGGTCAAGGTGACACTGTTTATGAGTACTGAAGTTGGAACACAAATTCCTGACTCCTACATTACATTAGTTCTCTAGGACACAAATGCCACTTTGTAATTATATAATTTGAGTGCATGACAAGACAATGCCATACAATCAGTATGCTGATGAGAAGGGCATTTTCCCCCTAGAAATACTCTGAAGAGAGAAAATGCTAATCCAGTCTTTACCCGGGTAAACTGCTATATGGATGTTCAATTCACATGAAAATGCTGGAGCTGTCATATATACTTTTCAGTGAAAATGCTAGTTCAAACTGACTGTGTCACAAAAAAATGAACTGATACATCGCCAGCCCCTAAGCAAAGGCGTGCCTTCACACCACGGGAGATTCACCTCAACGCAACTATATGGATTTGGTCAAATCTGGCCCAGGTGAAAAAGGTGGCATCGTATTGGCCTAAGGCTTCCCATAGCTCCTTTTTTACATACAAGTCCACATTTTTCATATTAAATTCATCCTCACAGAATGATGGGGAAGAAGTACCAGCTGTCCTCCAATATTCATTTCAATATAATGCAGTGGAAGCTTTAGACATAGGGTCTCTTTTCTACTCTTACCACCCCCAGCCATGTTTGCTGACTTCTTTTGCAGCTATAGGTGGCCTACGATCATGTTCTGTCTACTGAGACATACAGAGAGGCTGGGCATGACAGCACATGCCTGTAATCCTGGCACTCTTGGGAGGCTGAGGCTGGAGGATTGTAAGTACTCTGAGCCTAGCCTATGGGCAACTAATGACTTAGCAAGATCCTATCTCAACTTCTTGGTCATGGCCTTAAAGATGAGGGGTGTGTGGGTAGAACCATGTCTTTTCCTACGCCTCTCCTTCTTTCTGGTGGCTAGAATGTGGCTGTGATGGAAGCAGCTGGATCCGCCCTCTTCACAGAAAGGTGAAAGGCATGTGAACAGTGGTGAAGTGATAGGGGAACAGAGGGCCTGTGATGTTATGGAGCTACTCTGCAAAACCTTCATTACCTGAGAAAGAGATGAACTTCTGTTTTGTTCAAGCTGCTACTGGATCTGTTACAGGAACTAAACCAGTATTTTCCCCTCAGTGCTGGGGATTCAACGCAAGGCTTTGTGCACGCCAAACAAGCGCCTGACCACTGAACATACCCCCAGCTCTACACCAAGATGCTAACTAATACCACTGTCCATTTGTGTCGACCCATGTTAACATTTTAAGACCAAATAAGCAGTCCCCAAGGCAACAGGCCTGGATATTGTAGTTTCTTTTTTTTTTTAAACTGAAAGAGCCAACAACTTTATTTTCACATTTTATAATCCAAAGAAAACTGTACTTCCTGCATTTTTTTTTTTTTGCCCTACTTTTCCCTGTCAAAATCATTGTCTCTTTGATAGGAAGCAAGTCCTGCTTGTTATGCTGATAGAAAACAACCAGCCACAGCATCATCATCTCCTGAAGTAGAACAAATGGGAAAAGAAAGAAGGGAAAAAAGAAAAAAGAGAGAAAAGGAGGAAAAAATGGAAAAAGTTTTTGTACACGGGCAGGCAAGGAAGGGTAGGTGCACGGGGGAAAAAAACGAATCAGGTTATATCATGTACAGGTACAAATTCTCTATGACAAATATAATATGATCATTAGGTATATCTAAAACATACCAACAAAATCCAATTAAAACAAAACAAACTGGTCTCAAGAGGCTGACCTGAGGTCTTTGTCTGGGTTAGTCACTCCTGGGAGCGCACCATGGTGGGCGGAGTGGGAGGTCTCAGCACTGTCACCCACGGGGCCTCCCACGGGAGGCCTCGTTCCAGGAGCAGGTCTCACTGGCACTGTGGGAGCGCCTCCTGCATGGGGTGAGGAGGACCGAGGAGAGTGGGGGGAAGTGGGATCATCGCCCATGCTGGAGGAGGAGAATAGGGTAGGAAGTATCTTTCTTTCCTGGTGGAAATGTGGCCACTGTTTTGTCTGTCAGGGTCTGAGCTGTCCTTCCATCCATTTCTGACAGCAGCCTTTCACATTCTCTGTGTCTTTCACACACACAGTGTCATGGCTGAGGTGGGTATCACGGCAGTCATACCAAAACCCACTCATGATTCGATGGCATCGAACAAAACACTCTGACAAAACTCAGGCTTTTGTTGTTGCTTTGAACAGGGTCGACCCTCACACTGCAAAAGGGGTGTTTCTAAAAGCTCTCCATCTCCCACCCTCACTCTCCCCCAGATCCTCGCCTTTCCATTCAGGCTTTAAGGACCAGAACCCGCCCTATGTTCCGTTCCCCTCATAGGGCCACCACTGACTGCCACCAGGGCTCCAGGGCCCAGCCCCTGTTGCACAGCTTTTCAAACACAGTCCTATCCCCTGCCTTTTCTACAACTTGACCTGATTCAGAATGTGCCACTGGCCTCAAACCAAACTTTAAGGAAACTAGTCATGGGAAAGGTTGACTTTATAGAGCTTTATCTTTTCAACATAGCCACCTTCTCTCTCCACAGATTAAGTATTAACTCCTCAAATTTACTTTCATATTTCCTAAGGTTTGTCTTTTCCTAGAAGCACATAGCAATTGCTCAATGCATAACCACTAAATGTTTAAGGCAGGCGTGGTATATGGTCGGGGGGACTTGCGCTAGTTCCTTCTCTTCTGTGAAGTCCTAATTTTAAATAAAAAAAGCAAGCACACTATGTGTTGCTATCTTCTAACCTGAAGTGACACAACACTCATGGGTTGGTCAAAATATAAGATGAATGTTTGAATTTCAAAAACTGCTTACAGTAGAAGACACATCACCATGAATCACCTTCAAAACGCTGCCGCTCACTTCGACCCTGCTTCTCCCATCCTTCTTGCCACTTCCTGAAATAGTTCTGGAAGTCCTCTTTCGTGTCTTTATGAGGCGGGAGTGAAAGAATGGTGAATGCTGCTGCTGAGCGTCATCCAACGGGAAACCAGCCTCTGAGGATGCTGCGGTGTGTCCTGATCCACCTTACTCACCAGATCTGGCACCATGGGCTTCTGGCTCTTTCCCGAAGTCAAAATGACCATGAGAGGTACATACTTTGAATTAGCACACTGAGGCGGCGAGCACAGTACATCTAACTGAAGGCACAAGAGGGGCTTCAGGAATGGCTTCAGAAAGTAGCAAGAGTGGCGAGATAAGTGTGTGCAAAGCGAGCGGCTGTATTCTGAGGGGATCTATGGTCTCATATGAAATTTGTTAATAATCATATGAAAGAGAATTTTAACTGAAATCACAAAATACATTTGATGCATTTTATAAAATCCAGGAAATAACCAAGCACTTGAAGTGCCCTGTGCATACCAGCCAAGAGCCTGGGGCGGCATCATGTAAGGAGCTCTTGCAGCTGAGGCCGTGCTTCCGGTATGGTGAATGCTGGGAGCTCAGTGTTTAGCAGAAGCACAGACGTGGAGAAAGCACTACAAGACACTATTGTGGGGGGACAGAAGACCCTAATGCTTAGAAGAAGGACTGGTTCTGTGAGAATCAGGTAGCACTTCAGGTTAAATGGTTAAATTCTAAAAACAGACATAGCAGTTTGCTAAAAGGGAGGGTCCAGGAGGAACAGAATGTAAAAGGTGAACAGTCATAAAAATATATAATGTATAGTATAAAATTAATACATTAAAATACTATCTGTTGGGTGAATCAAAAAGTGCCTGGAAGTAAAAAAGTATGTGCATCCTGTTATTTATGTCATGAAATGTGCATTTGTACAAAACATCACAGACGGATTCCCATACTAGTAAGACAGATATACATCAGAGATATTAGCAGTGGCAGAATATCTTATTATAAAGCATAGAGTTACACAACCTTAAGAGTATTCAAAAACTTTTTTTACTTAGCACATTTCATCAGGGGCCCATAATACTTATTAGCTAATGTATCATAAAGAGGTCCCCCAAACATGTGCAAAACGCTATTATTCAGTTTCCCAATGCCCTGAGATCATAGAACCAGAATGAGGAAGACTGGTAATAAAAATGCCGTTACCCAGGTGTGCGTGCGTGCGTGCGTGCGTGCATGTACGTATGTTAAGGAAAAGAGACTTGTTAACTGCAAAGTGGCTGGTGCCTGTTTAGCCCTCCTATGCAAGAGGAGGAGAGGAGGAGAAGAAATGAGATTTGTAGGCCAGAGACACTCAGGAGAACTACCAGGGAATTCCACAAGATCTGTGGATGGACTCTTCTACACTGACCCAGGATCCAGGATCATACGATTACTAGTAAGTGGTTGTCTTAGTTACTTTCCCCTCAGTGCTGAGACAAAATACCTGACACCCAAAGTTAAAGGCAGAGAGGTTTATTTAGCTCACAGTTTGTAGAGTTTTCAGTCCATAACTGACTGGCTCCTAGGCAGGGTGGCCTGGCAGAGGGACATCACAGAAGAAAAGCAGTTCATGGAAGGTAGAAGGTAGCAAAGCAACAGGGGGGTGAACATAGCTCTTTCTGTCCCTTACATCGTATCCAGGCTACTCAGGGCAGGTAGCACTCACATCTTTAATCCTAGCACCCTTGATCCTAGCCTTGTACCTTGAGTCAATCCCAGCATCACAGACTCTAGATCCAGCCACCTCTGAAAAAGCCCCACCTATGACTGCAAGAGGCTTTGGGGAGACATCTAGACCCAAACCATAACAGCACTCATATAGAGTTCTAATTCACTTTTTCCCAACACATAAATTTATACACTTAAAAATAGTCCAATAGGATATAACTTTTAGTTGCAATACTGGGGAAAGAGAAATTTATGGACAGAAGTTAATTTTTCTTTACCATGCCATGTATTACATATTGCTTCTGAATTGTAAAAATTATCCAGAAAACAAAACCCATAAGATATAACCATATTCACAAAATTATACATCAAAATAGCATGCTAAACATTAAATGTTTACCTGATGGCCTTGTATGTATGGACATGATTGTAATATGTACTTTTACATGTAAATTAAAACTCAGTAAATTTTAATAATACAAAGGAAGATCAGTGCTTTTGATGCCTGGCTATTTGAGAGCTAGGAATACCTGTTGTGTGCTCAGTACCCAAATGGTGCATCAGCAAAAAAAGCTAAATTCTTCCTTCCAGATCATTAACTTCTTTTTCCAGAATGTGACTCTAAATAAAATGGAACATCTTTTTTTAAAATCTGTCAAATAACAGTAATACTGAAAAGCCTAAGAAAAGTTACCACGAAACTGGCATACTTTTAGAACACTGATTAATGCCTTCTCCACTGAAATTATCTTTCCTTCTAATCAGATTGTAAGTCATAATAAATTCAATTTCAAGCCTTCTTATTTGGGTATGTGTATACAAATCATTCTTAATATTCAACATATGAGTAGAGAGATTTCACTATGTTACATTAAATTAAACTCTCTTTAACATCAGGATTTACATAGGATATTTCAACTGAGCTGTTAGTAGCATCATTTCACTTTGTATATATGGCATGGTATCTTGATGTCTGTTTATTTATACCAATACACCAAGCATTCTGTGAGATCGCACTTTCTATCTGAACTCCATTGCACAGCTCACAAGCTGTTTCTGAAGTTAATTCAGTATGCTAATTTTAGGCCATCTGCAGGTGATAATTGCTATACCACAGAATTTTTGGTTCTCAATGTATTTCTAAAATAAGGTTCCCAGAAATTCTAAGTGCAGTGGTTAAGAATATTAGACAAGTAGTAGTAAACTGACTTCCACACATTTCTCCCCATATTGAGACTTCAAAAAATTGTACTACAAGCAATTTTAATTCAGCTTTTTCTAAGGCAGATAGAAGTTACTGCAATAGTACTACAATGACAGCTTCAAATCTGTGCAGAAGAAACACGTGTTCTCAACTTACATACTTTTACCGGTGGTAATTTCATTGATTTTCACCACCAAAAAAAGATACAGATATCTAGAATCTAAAGAGGGACAAATCTCTGTTATATCACCCTCAACATTACACCTCTCTACATGAAAGCTGGCATTAAAGTACACAAATATACAAACTTGAACAACACTTTCAATTTTAACAATAAAATACTGGTATTTACCAGTACAGCCATGTTTATTTGGTTAGAAAATAAATAAAAGCAAAATCAGTATTATTGAATGATTTAGTTGAGATACGTAATTCAAAAATACACTGGCTGGCCTAGAAAGTCCTTGAAAATGTTATATTGAAATGTAACCATCTGTAGTTGAGATCACACAGGATTTATTTTCTCCTTAGTGTTCAGCATCTTGTATATTTGGCAACAATCTTGCATCACTTTTGTAATTAGAAAAGCCCCCACAGTCTTATTTCTAAACAACAACCTGCCCTGATACTAACAAAAATTTTTCTTTTATTTCTGTAGCAATAATAATCAATAGTTTGTAGAAGAAATTAAACATCAAGGAGCCAATCTAGATTTTTTTCACTCTTCAATTATGAAAACAGATACAATACAAATTACTTTTGTATCATGTAACCTCTGACATTTGGTCTTTTTTTTGAAGAGTATGATGAAAACATCACATAATGCTCAAGACAATGAAAGATTTGAATGACAAGATACTAGAATTCACGTCATATTTTAGTAAAGTATGAAAGCAAATATTGTCACCTGCACCACCATTAGATGTGGCAGGGAACGAAGCTTGCCCTAGGATCAAGGCAAAGCCCCAGGATCCAGGCTATTCATGCACAAAATCAGAACAGCACAAACAGCCTCTCTGTCTACCTCTGCCTTTCCTCCACCCCAGTAACTTGTTTAGATCAAACAGAAGCTGAACTGAAGCAACTGAAAAGAACCTACACGATTTAGAAGGAAACAATTCCTTAGATGCAAATACCTTAAACAAGTTTGCAATGGAAATAATTAACAATAATTTTGAAAAATCATAGTATAATAGTGAAAAAAGAATTACATAAAGTAACAACAATGTCACACAATGCCTGTTTTGTAGAAATTGGATGGTAACTCCCCTGGAAGTCATGCCGGAATGACACAGCACACATTTCATCCAGCAAACTATAATTTGAGCTCTGTGGTACCAAGAACACAACTTAATTAGAAATTCTTAGAATCTTACCTGTATGGTTCACATAATATTTACTACACAGGGGGTCGAAAGCTTAATTAGATGAAGTTTTCAGAGTGCTCGGAGATCTCCAAGTATTATTTGATTTTCCTTTCTATTGATGCTTAAGCCTTTGTAGAAGAGTTCTCTTTGCCATTTTTTCCCAGCCCTGTATTCCTTAACCTGAAATTCTACTCCATGCTACAAAAAAGATCTTGGTTTTGTAACAAATTCTGGTTTGAGCCACATTAAAATAACTTAACAAAAGAAAAAAAAAACTTTCCAGAACAGAGGACTGAATGCCAATTAACAATGATGACTCTAAAACCACATTTTATAAACTGTAAACAAATTTTTCAAAAAGAACCTACATACCACTATACACTGTTTTACCAAGGTTAGCATACTAGAGTATCTTAAGTGCTTTTACTACTTAAAATTTTTCTGAAGTCTGCTGACTTGTGAAAAGTGATAGATTTCGGGGGGAGAAAATAAATCCTAAAATTCTCAGATGTTTTTATATTTTACCCAAGTGTAAGACATCGTTCCTTTAAAGTAGACTCACTTTGAGGTAGAAAGAACTTCAGGATCAATTTACAACTACTTCATTTTTGAAAGAAGAAACCATGGAAAGAGTGGTTGTCCCGCAGTTTGATAAATCCGTCATTTTGTAGTTACGCCTGAAGCAGCCCATTACTATGAGACCCTGATGGCTAAATGTTCTCACTAATTTGCAAAATTTTAAGAGTATAATGATAGCCAATTTCAGATTGAATTATAAGGTTCTACACATTAACTTGGGATATCTTCATCTACAAAACCCCTAGGTGGGAATCAGTGCTGAGGTTCATATTCTTCTTACAATATGTTTCCATATGTCATTAACTTAAATTCATGGAGCAGGGTGCTGGGATGCGTTCGTAGCATCTTAGCAATTAGACTACTGAACACTTTTCTCATGGATTTCCAAATTAATGCAGGGCTCCCCCTACTGGTGCTGTCTCACATGTCAGAGGTGAATCCACGTAGAGCAAGAAAAATGCTTCTGTCCTTTTCACCCATCCGTCCATTCATCCAAACATGCATTATCTCCTCCATGGATAGGAAAGTATTAGGCACCTCTGAGTAAATGACATACAATAAACGTACGGTGGTACAAGAGAAAAAATAGCTTTTCAAAGCATGCAAGTGACCTTATAGAATACTTCAGAGAATCGTAAAGAACTTTGGGAGATGATTACATCGTGAGGGCTCCATTCTCATGGCTGGGATTAGCACCCTTACAAGAAAAGCTGCGTGGGGCTGGTCTCCCCTTTGCACTGTGTGAAGACACAGCAAGGAGGTACCATCTGTGAGGAGCAGGGCCCTCACTAGACAGTGGATGTGCTGCTGCCTTCCTCTTAGATTTGCCAGCCAGCAGAATGATGGGAAATAAATTTCAGTTCTTTATAAGCCGCCTCATTTAGGTACTCTTTGTTACAGCAGCCCTAACAGACTAAGTAAGACAGAAGGGACTGATTTATACAAAGCCATGCTAATTCCTCGAAGCATTAATCAGTCCTTTAGTCTGAGTAGACTGAACACTTAAGAGTCACCTAGAATAGAGAAACCCCACCTCCAGTGCCTGGAAGGGCCGGGCTGGCAGTGTGGATGACTGGGGCATAACCTGCCGCAGCCCTCATCACCCGGGGCCGTTCAGCAGTTGACGTCTGTTATCTGATTTTCAGATTTCTGCCAAGAGAAGCTAGAAATCTGGGTATGAAATTGTCTACTTTTCAAAGTGGAGCCAACCAAAACATGTAGATAGGCCGTATCCAGCTCAAAGATCACTGGTTTATCTTTCACCTACAATTAGAAAGAGACCTTCTGCCCCTTCCACTCTGGCAGGAACAAAGGTTAAGAAATGTTCATGATGTACTTTAATAGAAATATCAATGAGACGATTCAAATTCAACCTTCTAGGACCATATATAATCAGTGTGATCTTATGCCCAAAGAACTAGACCTAGAGTTTTCAGTTTTAAATAACTTTTTTCCCCCTTTATCAGGGATTGAACTCAGAGCCTCACACATGCCAGGCAAGTCCTCTATCACTGAAAACTTACAGTTTTAAAATTCATGTACTTATTTTCAAAACATCTATTGTACCCCTGCCATATGTATGGGCTAGGACACAGCAAGGAGCGAACTGTCCATGGTATCAACCCTACAGGGCTTACCATCTACAGGGCTCTATACTAAAAATGAAATGCTGAACAAAGGGAAGACACACAGTGTGCAATGAAACCGTGAAGCCCAAGAGCTAATGTGGCTTGGAGAGGTCATGAAGGCTCCCTGCCCGCCCCCGCCTCCAGCCCTAATAAGACATGGTTTCAAGTCTGTACTTTCCTTGAATGTCTAATAAAGGAAGAAGTAAACCATTACCCCTTGCCTGAGATTCCTCTTCGCCATTCCTCAATAAAGCAAATACCAAAAATTCAATGATATAGTATAACAACTTCTCTAAGTAGAGGGTGTTCATAAATGTTATGTTATGTCACAGCCCTACCGTTTCCATCTCTGCTCTAAGCAAGGTAATAAAGAAGGTTGGAATGCCTTCCCACATGGCAGAACGGTAGCCTGGGGTTCCCTAAGGGATTCAGCTGCAAGAAGGGTCACTCCCTAGATTCCACATTATTGACCAAGCCCTGTTTCCACTTTAGGGTTGAGGATCATGGCAGGAAATGCTCCTCCACCACTGGCAGGTTCAGGTAATACTGTTTGGACAGCGTTCATCTGTAAAGGAGCAAAAAGTGTACGGTTTACTGAGGCCTTAAAATGCTATTCAAAGACTCAAAGAACAGTACAGCCTAGAGAAGGCACCTCCTGATAAAACAAATGACCTTAAATGAGAAACAAATGATATTAGCAAGATTTGTTTTGATGTTGAGCTGATGTGGGAATCATTTGCAACCTGTTTGAAATCAGACCTAAACTTGCCTGCTTGGGAGCTGTGGTACTTCGCCCATTTTCCATGATTTTCCTGACAGTAATCAACAGCAGTTCAACAATTTCATTTGCAACTCTCAGGGTATTCTGGGATGGAAATGCTTCTAGGCAAAGAACTGGATATATTTCAGAAGAGTGTGGTTCAGTATCATGAGGTTTAAATTGTCTTTAAAACTCTCTGGAATGAAGGTCATTGTTCTTGATTGATTTAAGATTTACCTCAGACTATAGTCACAGAGCACCTGAAATTATAAGAGGAAAGCTCTGTGTGGCACGACTTCTCTTCCAGTTTGAGACTGATCTACCTACTGGTTGCCAATATAGAACTTCTACACTATATAACTTCTCTGCAGGAAACAAGAACAAGCCTAAATTTATCCCTAAAGGATTTAAGAGCAGAAGTGGAAAAGCAGGCAATGAGGCCTCTAAGTATCCCTGGCAAAGGGAAAAGCCAGTTAGGTAAGCCACTGAGGAGGATGCAAGGAATAAACACAAATTATTGGGAATATTAAAAAGAGAAATGATCAGAGCTAAAGGACCAGGGAACGGTGTTTACAATTACACACTAGGGGTCTAGAGGCACACGATTCTGGTTAATATCTCTTCTGCAATACTCTCCTGGACCACATCACCACCGCTTTATCTAGTGATAACCTGCTCCTCTAATCAGAGGATAATTTACCGTTACCATTCTTCTACTGCAGTATGAAGCTTGTATGGTTTTTATAATCATCTGACTACTCAATGCAGGACAGGGGCACGCGCATCTGCAGGAGTGCAGAGCCAGTCCATTCAGGACTCTCAGGGCGGCACAGGCCTTGCACCAAGATGCTAGGGCCCTACCCAGCAAACATCCCCAAATGGCAGGCACGAGCAACAAGCCACAGGACAAGCTGGCTTGCCCGTCTCTCTTGGTACACGCCTCAGCCAGTCACCTGCTGCCACATGGACTGCTGAGGAGATGAAATTTGGGCACACCTTCGTGAGAAGGGGTTCATGAGCTTTTCTGGTAAATTTAGTTAAGTTTAGGCTATATACACTCATGTCCTAGTTCCCCTCCATTATGGCTGATACACTGTGTCAACTTGGGGAGTCTAGAGGTTTGGCTGAGTAACTCAGCAGTTCTGCATCCTGGAGTGAAAAGGACATGCCCTTACCCTTCTGCGATGTTGTTCATTGTGTCAATTTGAGAAGTTTAGAAGGTTAACTATGTGACTCAGCAGGGAGCCATGGTGCTTACTTTGTGTTCATCCAGAGCCTGCGAGAGGGGAGGGCATGGAGATTATGGGGGTGCTACACATCTCCTGGGTGGGGACAGCCTGCTTACAGTAGAAGGGAGGAAAAGAGGCTTCCTCTTCTCTGCCACTCCTCCCTTTTGCTCTTGTTGCTTTGCTTTTTCCTGCCACTATGAACTGTTGCCCCGTCATGTGCCACTGTGCCTTGGATCCAGCTGAGTATGGACTGAAACCTCCACAAACTGTAAGCTACATAAACCTATCCTTCCTTCATTTTGGGCATTGGGTATTTTGTCTCAGCAATGAGAAAAGTAACTGAAACACCCTCATATTCAGCCACCAAAAAACTGTTAATATTCTATAGCCAGACCCCTTTTCACCTCCATTAATTTACTCCAAACACCCACTGCCACTGAAATTGTGGCTCTCACCATGGGAACACAACACAGGCAACTAAGCAAATGTAACTCATTAAAACATCCTAGAAAGCAGTGCAGGACA
Organism: Dinomys branickii; assembly: GCA_004027595.1. Lineage (NCBI taxonomy): Eukaryota > Metazoa > Chordata > Mammalia > Rodentia > Dinomyidae > Dinomys > Dinomys branickii. Next base: position 31,500 of record PVLD010010167.1, on the reverse strand, counting down.
GCTAACACAGCTGAACTATGACTTCTACTGCTTTACTGAAAGGAGCAGTTAATGATGAATTACTTGATCAATCATCATTGCACGTCTTTATTTGTTCTGAGAAACCACTTTGAAGGTATCAATATGTAATACAACAACCATTGATAATTTCCTACTCCTTTGTAACTCTATTGCTTGTATTATTCTTATGCTATTTTGCAAGTGGATGTCTGTCTGTTAATATGTTTTCTAAAGGGAAATTATGTATGTATCTATATAAAGGATAGCTAACATAGTTGAACTACTGACTTCTATGGCTTTACTGAAAAGAACAGTTAATGATTAATTATTTGATCAACCTTGCATGTCTCTATTTGTTCTCCTGAGAAACTACTTTGAAGATATCAATATGTAATAAAACAACCACTGTTAATTTCCTACCACTTTGTCTGTAACTCTGCATTGCTTGTATAGTTTTTATGCTATAAATGATATGTCAGTATGTTTTCCTTCTTTTATCTTTAAATAAAAAAAAAAAATCCCAGAGGGCAAATCGCAGCATCATGAGGGAGCACCAAGCTGGAGCACCGCACACCAAACCTCAAGGGAAGCGTCAGTGTTCTCGGGATAGGTGAGATGAAAACACATGGCCTAAACACGCACTGGCGCTCCCTCCGCCCCACAGCGAACTCCCCATCACGGGGCAACTCACCTTTGCTCTAAGACTTCCTACGGCTCCTGGTGCTCGTGAGCACGGCACTGACACCCTCTATACCCCGCCCTAACTTTGTTTTCTTGGCTTCTAGTTCACCAGCGTACACCGCTCACTCTCCCAGCTCCCAGTCACCATTTCCAGACGTGAGCGATCACTAGTCCACTGTGCTTCGTCCACAGAGGTGACACTACAGCCGTCCTACCCACAGTCCATACTGACTGTCCTCTAGATGATAGTAATTCCGTAAACCAACAGTCTTGAATTGTTTTTCTTTGAAAATATCACAAAGGAATAGGAAAATTCAGCTTCATACTAAAGATAAGGATGATTATACGGTTTAATGAATGACACTTTAAATGGCAAACTCTTTCGGTACTTTTTAAATGGGAGTTGGTTTGCAAATAAAAGCTTACAGCATTTTTAGCATTTTCCCACCCCATCTTCTGATGCTGCTTCCCATCAATTTAGCTCCTACGCGCTGAAGAAATCTTGGCTCTGCTAACTCATTTCAAGTGTGAGCAAGTGTCCGGGACAATGAGGAAAGAGAAATGGAAGAGGAAGAATAGACTGGGGAGGAGCATTGTGCAGTGTAACAGGTATCGTGGACGGGCTCTCATTCTCACTTCATCATCACTTTTGCAGTGCTGCAGGATTCACACTGCTGTGGTCGCAAGGCCCCCCCTGCACTGTGGTCTTCAGGCAGGGATAGGAGGTCATCATCACCGCACAGGCGGGTCTGAGCTCGGAGGCAGCGTGAAGGTCAGTCTGTGACTGTGGAGCACAGCTGCCTCCTTCTCCCGCTCTGCGCAGGAAGGACCCTCCTCTCCTCATCAGTATTCTCCACAGTGCCAGGCAAAAATGTCTAGTCGGGAAGGGAGAAAAGGCTGGGGTTTCACACTATGCGACTGCGCAAAAAGGTAAGGTTAGACAAGCAGCAGGTCAGAAGAGAACATGTTAGTGGGTCTAGTAAAAACCATCAGAAGACAAATCTGAGAACTTTTTATATTCTGACCAATTTTGCATACTTCTATCTGGTAATCGGAGCAACTGATTTGAAGATGATATGCCATGCAACAACCACTGGGGAATCCTACCATCTTGTCTAGTGAAACTCTATTATCTCTAGTGTTTTATTTAACAATTATGTTTTTATTCTCTGTGATGGTTTGAACAATCTTCCATTCTTACATCTGATAATCTGAGCAACATACCTGAAGATAATAATACGTAATATAACACCCACCGGTAATTCCCACCATTTTTTGAAGCCCTGCATTTTACTTTTGATGCTCTTGCTTTGTCCGTGATGTTGGTACGCTACTGTTTTTTTACTACTCTCTTTAAAATAAAAAAAGAAGACAAATCTGCAGCTCTTGGCAATCCCATCAAATAAAATTTAAACACGTGAACATATTTCCTCATTAACTGAGCACAATATATTGTGAAACCCATGTACCCTGTTTTAGCACTCATTACTTTCAAACCCTTGGCCAAATGTACAGAAAAGATAGATCAAAATAGCAGTCCACATCAGTCATTGCTAAAGGAAAACCCACAACATATGGAAATTGTAGACAAGGCCTTATTAATTTGGATCAAAAAACTTGGTTTTATAAAAAAATAAAATAAATTGCACATATTTACAAAAGTCATTATTAGTTCAGAGATTAACAACAATGGTAAAATATTTTCAGAGTCCTTACTGTGATCTGGTCTCTATTTGAAGAGGTTTGTATATATTACCTTGTTTAATTTTCACAATCATTCTGTGATGTAACGAGAATTATCACCCCTTATCTATAGCTGAAAAACTGAAGTACAGAGGTTAAGTAATTTGCCCAAGGTACAATGTAACTAGCAAATGGAGGTTATTTAATTATCTTGAACTCTCACACAGATGATTAAAGGATCCTTACATAATCTAAATCAGCTAAGGAAACACTTTTAAAACTATACAGATATGCTCACATTCATCACTTTTTATTTTTTATTTTTTTTGCGGTATGGGGGATTGAACTCAGGACCTTGCATTTGCCAGGCAGGCACTTATTTCACTGAGCCATATCCCCAGCCCTTCACCCCATTTTAAATGCACAATTCTTTGCATGGAGGTTCACTCCAAATCTACTCCTAGCCCCACTAATTTATCTTACCTGACCTGAATGAGAGAGGGCAGGGGAGGGAGAACACCTTGGTTAATAACAAATGAAAATACACAGGGTCAGGGATATAGCTCACTGGCCCAATGCCTGCCTGGCAAGTGTGAGTTCCTGAGTTTGATTTCTGGTACAAAAAAAAAAAAAAAAAAAAAAAGACAGTGGGATGGGCTACCTTAGAAAATTATTTTCATTTTAAATATTTCATGTGAAGTATCTTTAAGCAGCAAGCTACCAAATTTTGTCTTTAAAAAAACTGAATTAACACTTTCAAACAACACACACATTACACAGTGAGAAGCAAAGCCATGTATAAAGTTGGGCAGGGCATATCACTACTGGTATGCCTAGAACCAACAGTGTGCCAGTCATGGGTTCTCTCAGGACGTGAAGACGCAAGCACTTTCCTTTAAACATTCACAGTAGAGAGAAACACGGAGACTGCTCTGTATAGTGAAAATTAATAATTCTTAGTTATATTTACCTGATAAATTTAAATGGTTGCAGTGAGTATTATATCTAGATCTAGCTCTAGATCTGTTACTGAAATTAGATTTAGTTTTCCATAAGAGCACTCAACCTTTTTTTAAAAAGAGAATATAAACTTGAGTAACACAAAAACAATAAGGAAATACACAAATTATGGGGAAGATAGTAGGGGATTGACAATGAATACTGTTTTACGTAATATCTTCATATTTGTTACTCATCTCAAAAACAATGAAGGAAATACACAGTTATACAGAAGATAGTAGGGGATTGACAATGGCTGTTGTATTACATGATGTTATCTTCCCATTTCTGCCTCAGTTATAAATCAGTATAACGCATAAACGATAAAGTAAACACAATTATAGAACAGATATTGAGGAATTAAAATGGATGCTGTATTACAAAATGACGTCTTCACTATTGTTACTCAGTTATACAAATGATGGCACATTCTATTAATCAGTTTTCTCCACCCTCATCTCCATTGTTCTCCCCAATCAATCATCCTCCCCGACAAGAACTGTACTTTTCGGTTTATTTACTCCCTCGGGCTCTCACATTAGAGAGGCACATGGCTGCTTCAAATTATGCTGCAACAAACATGGGTGCACTCAAATCACTACAGCACTGGGTAGAAAAACACGCATCCTCACAGAGGGTACATATGCAGGGAACCAAATACACTGTGGTCATACCCGAATGCTAAGTCCTCGAGGCCCTTGGGGATCTAGTCTAGTCCACGAGTTTGCCTCTGCGGACCACAGGGCCCCCACCTCAGTGAGGCACTCCCGGGGGTCCAGTGAAGTCTGCGGGGTCGACTCCACAGACCGCTGGCTTTTGCCCAAACAAGGCACTCCCGGGAGCCCAGTCGAGTTCTCGGGGTCACCCTCGGTCACCCTTGTGGACTACCGGGCTCCACCCCAGCGAGGCGCTCCCGGGGACCGGACCAGTTGGCGGGGTTGCCCCCACGGACCGATGGGTTCCGCCCCAACAAGGCAAAGAGCACTCTAATTTAAAGTACAGTGGTACCTCGGTTCACGCTGCCCAGGGTAATTTTGCTTTGGGTACTATTTTTCATTGGTCTGGTGTATACCATCAAAACATGGTATTTTTATATAGCTACAGTTAAAAATAAGGGAAAAAGGTGCTAAGATGCTCATTATTTGACAGCAATGGTCCCACTGGCGAGTAGCTGGGCTTCTGTGTTCTGACCTGGCTGTACGGCATGCTCAGCTCCTAGGCTGGGTACTGTGTGCAGCTAGTAAAAATCACCCCACCTTTACAGCAGGACCACATTCTCCACACAGTGCTATACCACAGCACTTAATCAATCATGTAATCTCACACGGGCAAGAGATGAAAACAATTATCAGTGAGGAACAAGTGTATGAAACGAATCTCTGGCCCATTGTTTCTGTAGTGCCAGTACTTGACATTATTTGCATGCTAAAGACACTTAACAACTGTTTGGTTGTTAGCAAAGTAATACACCTGCTGCAGGGTCAGTTCTTTCTATTTCTTGAAGATTTAACAGACCACTTTCATCTGGAATATATGCTTAATCTAAACAAGAGGTGACTGAAGTGAATGAATCATTACTGTATTCTTAAATAGAAGCAAAAAGAGGGTGACATATTTGTAACAAAGCTGCTTACCTCACAAACAGAAAGAATATTAGTATTTATCAGTCTCTTGATGACCTGAAAAAAATTAGAAGAGGCAGATTTTAGTTTACTTTCCTTATGATAGTATTTTTCTGACACAAGCGGCAATTCATGCTAATATGCAAACTCTAAGATAAGTCCACAGATAAAATTTGGAAATGAAAAGACGCACCTAAAACAAACAGAACATTGCAATTTACCTTCTGCTAACATGGAAAGTAGAAATAACTGGAGCTAAAGTTTTCGAGGTTTTAAACTTACATAGTCCTCCAACGACATGCTTTCCTAGTTTTCATTAAAGGGTTATGGATGTGTCAAAGATGGGGCTTTCGCTTTAGTACATCTGGTTAACCTAAATCAACCACCTGCTAATAATCTACAATTTCTAAATTGACTTTAAAATCCTAATAAAACAGAGCTGTTTTGATATAATAAATAACAAAACTAGAGCTATTATTGATCCTGGCTCTGTACATATGATTATAACTATTCTCTCATCCAGTGCTTTTACTCTCCTATGAAGTTGCCTGTTAGATGGGTGAGGAAATAGACTAAGTTAGAAACTTAGTCTTTAGCTTCACCCAAAGACTAACTCCAGCTGTAAACAGAAGAACCTGGTGGGAGTCCCAGGTAGCTGGGCTCTAGTGGTCACAGTCTAAATTACTTTATCAAATTTTCTCACTACTACCTGAATGCACTGTTTGTGTTACCACAAGAGAGAAATAAAAACTCACATTGTCCAAGTCAGGAACTTCCAGAAAGTATTCAGGATACTCATAGGACATCCCCACGTTGTTCACTGAAGTAAGACAAGGTCATTATTAGCCAACTCACATATTTTCAAGATTCTTTGAAATAATGGAATTAAAGCTATCAGGCTGAAAAGGGTACATACAATGAGATAAAGCAGGGTTTAAGTTGCGAGTGAGCTTTCCTGAACCTCTCCACCCCAAATCTGTCTGTCCTTAAAATCCCAGTCAAACGTCTCTTCCCTCATCAGCCCTGTCTGTCCACACTGAACACTTCACCCTTGTCAGAAGGACTTCCATTCACCTCCCACTCTCCATCCTGTCCTCCTCTGCAATGCAGTTATCTGTAGATACTGCTAAAGTCTTCTCTGCAACTCAAATTTTCATAATGTAGTAGACTAGAGAGAACTACAGTGCAGGACTGGAGACTCAAGTTCTAGTTGTAGGTTCTATTGTTCTAGTTGTCAGAAAACATGTAACCTGGGCTAAGTCATGTACAATACGTGTCTGTTTGTTTATCTCTTAAGATGAGAACTTTTAGTCACTCAACAAATATCTGCCATATAGTCCTGGGTAAGACATATAATAGGAACTGGAAAAAAGAAAAAAGCAGAAAGAAAAAGATAGTTACTGATACCATGGCCAATCCAGTAAGAAGATAAAGGTGGTTAGCCAAAGAATCGAACAATTCTTCCCTAACAAAGTGCAGAAGCCATGAGAGGCTACTCAGGGAGAGCCTGACTCCACATGGGACAAGAGGGAAAGCTGCTCTGCCCAGCCAAGAGAGCAGATAAGACTGAACATCTCTGCTCAGCCCTCCCTGGAAGGCTGAGGTCATGTGTTATTTTTTTTCCTTGTATCTCTCCTTTGCAATCATCTAACCTAAAGCTAGGGCTGTAAGACTACTGGTATGAATATATAAATTTATATATAATAGTAGATATATATTCTAATACTCAGCTATCCTGTGATATTCTCTAGCCCTGGGAAGACAAAATCAAAGACACCACACACGGAAGACTGGAATCAAAAATGAATCTAGTATCTCTGAATTTGTATTAACTAAGTAATTAAGGAAATAGACTATGTATCTATCTAACTACCTACATTTAATCATTAATCATATCAGGTAGAGTTTCTTTTATTATCTCCCTTTTTGGCATCAGAAATGCAGTTTACAGAGTTATATCACTTCTCTAAAATCAGAGAGAAAACAGCTAGAACTCAAACTCAGGAAATCTGACTTTGGAAGGATGGCTCTTAACCACTATATCAAGTCATCATATTCTTTTATCTAGGACTCAATTCCGAAAAAGTGATCAGTAATAACTGCGTAACAAACAAAAATCTGATAGCACTACTTAATAATAATGAAGTATTAGAAAAGAAAGGCTTCAACTGCAAAAGATAATAAAATTATGAGATCAGTCCACGAAAGCATATAAGAATTGTGCCAAATAAACTTGAGAGTAGTAATATTAACTTTTTCAACAGGACCTCAGTAAGGGTTCTCTGTGCAGCTAAGCCAGTCACTTGAGGCAACAAGTGTCCAGTTTACTTGCAAAATTCAGTTAGCATGGTTTGAATCAGACCTCTGAAAACATGTACGCAAAGGACAACGGCATAGCAAACTGTTTAACTGGGGTTCACACCAAACAGGAATAGCATCTAAACATAGCAACAGAAGGTCTAAGTTAATTTTCATGTTATTCAACAGGATCTTCGTCTACAAGGGGTCCCAGGGATCAATTCTCTTTAAAAAGTCTGGTAACAAAGTAAGCCCAAACACTTGGAGGTAAGGCTTTATATTCACTTGACTTTGCCTTAACCAGTATGGAATTATAAAGAATGAATAACTCGGTTAAAGTATGTTTGAGAGAAACCAAAGTATCTACTAAAATGCTATACATAAAATAATTCTTTACAATGTCATTTTAGGGCTGGGGATATAGCTCAGTGGAATAAGCGCTTGCCTAGCAAGCGCAGGGTCCTGAGTTCAATCCCCAGTACCGCAAAAAACAAAAAAAAACAATGTCATTTTAGGATAGTAATATTTGAGGAAAGGTTTTGTCAGATTGTAACATTCTTTGCAAGTTAAGACAAATTGCATCATGTACAGCAAATTCTATCTCTTCACTCTCCCGTATCTAAAAAGCATTTCATCCTTAGATTTCTATGTTACATAGAAATATTAATGCTGTACTTCAAAATGCTAATGGAAATTAAAGCTAACTATCTAAATCTTTTAAAGTCCAGACTAGGTAGGTCTTTTGATTTTAAATCTAGGAACCTTAATACGTATTACAAATACACTACTGAGCTAAGGAAGCCCAGGAATAGCCAAGTAAGCAGGAAGTACCATTCTGGCTAAGGCTACATTAACAACACAGTCCTTAGGTCTGTCCCTGCTAAACCAACACACCAAAGTAGCCAGGTGTGGTGGTGCACGCCTGTAATCCCAGCACTCGGGAGGCTGAGGCAGGAGGATCGCTGCGAGTTTGAGGCCCACCTGGGCTACAAAGTGAGCTCAAGGCCAGCCTGAACTGCACAGTGAGACCCTGTCTCAAAAAGACAAAGAAGACAAAAAGGCCAGCGATCAAGCTGTCTATTCAAACAACAAAAATGGGACTATTTAACACAGGTCCCTAAGAAAATACGTTTAGCCTAAAAAGTAAATAATATCATGTAAAAGGACTATACTTTTATTAACATAACTATACACAAATATTTTAAGTTTAAGCTAGAATAGACCACTAAGAGCATCAAGTCCAATTTTATAAGGGGAAATACATTCAAGAGTGGTCACAGTGGCAATGTACCTGTTTTTGGCAATTCACTTACACTAAGTATCAAGATTCCTAGACCCCTTCTTCCATGCTTTCCTGGTTGCATGGTTCCCCTGTGCAATGTATGTTGCCCACCATCCTCCCACAATAAGCATTTACTGCAGAGTGCTAGCACTTCACGAGGACAAACAGAAACCCAAGTTGTCCTTGTTAGCACTCAGAAAACGATACTCCAAAATATGGTTGCCTTGGTATGCTCTTTGAAATTAGAGGCATAGAGGGGTCAGCAGACTTGGTGAGGCTTCTCTGTGGAGTTCTCTTGTTTACTAATGTCTGGATCCACTGAAGAGCAACACAACTGCCCTCACAAAATTTCATTTAACCAAGGATTAAACTTCAATCACAGAAGAGCAGACTGAACATCCAACATCACACCTCGAACCAGAGAACCAGGCTACTGACTGTTCTCCAAGCCTATTTACTCCCCCTAGAAGTATTTCTCTATATTTGGTAACTGCCTATATTCATGCTTCTCCTTCCCTACAAAGCTTCTACCATCTGGCTCTTTAAATTTCCTATTTTATGTGGTTCCTACACATATGTACATGGTAATGAATGTGTACACCTTTTCTCCGGCTAATTTGTTATTGTCAGTTGATTTCAGCCAACTCAATTATCAAGGCTCGAACTTCCCTACATGCTCAAATGGTTATTTCCAGAAACCAGAGGATAGCCAGAATCTTTCGGGAAAGGCAAGGCCATTGCAATTTTATTTGGAGACATTAGGTGGCAGCAGTAACCACACAGCAGTCAGAAAGCTTTTAGGCAAGAGCAAAAAAAAAAGAAAACAGGCTTTGGGTTTGGGCAGGAGTGAAAGATGGAAATATTCCCATTATAATTTAATCTCATTAGGAATGGGCGCAGGCAATGCCATCTCCACAAATTACAAGGTTCTTTATAGAACTCATAAAACCAAGCAACTTTGTGAGTTGTTTTGTCATTATTCAGAAAGTCGAAAAGCCTTTCTAAACGGTAGTATCTGAAATTAGTATTGCATATCGTATTAGCGAATTTTCTTCAGTTCTTCAAGGGAGGCACCAGCGCTGGGTTTAATTTTTTTTCAGTGACCTGAAAAACCCTTTCACTGGTATGATGCATCGTGTCTTTTAGAAAACTAAGGATGTCTGTGAACGGCTTTATTCTCACTACAGCTCCAGTCAGCACCTTGGACACTGACAAAACCTTTCCCATTGCTTGTCACTGGCGTATTCTATGACTAGGAAGAGCACCCAGACAGAGCCAGGCCAACAACTGGGCCAAGGGAAGTGGAAGAAAAGTCGGGGGCAGGCAGAAGGGCGAGTTTCAGGGTGGATCTTCGGCAAGGGAGCGGACGTCCACAGAGACTGGGCCACCCTGTGCAAACCCCATCAGAACATCAGAAAACTCTGTCACTGAGCTGCTGCAACTCCAGCGTGATTCTAAATGTTACACAAAGATCCTAAATTGTACCATACACTTGTAGGCAATCATTCCCACCTCTCATACTTTAAAGAACATTCACATGAGTTTTTTGTTCACTTGCTGCTGATCTCATAGACCTAGAATCTTTTAGCAACTGAGCTGCCACAGAGACATAATGCTGTCATTATCAAATTAGTTTGGTATCTGGGTTCAGTGTAAGGGAGGAACAGACAACACTACATTACTAGAAAATGAAAATCCACTCCTACGGGTAACCCACACAGACCACATTCAATAGGCTTCTTTTCCTTTAGATTAATTGGAAACACAAGAAATTAATGTGGCTTAAAAATACTTTGCCTAATGGTTGAGCTTCCAAATTTAAATCAAGTAATGTAAAATATTCTCTTCCATTTCCTTATGACAGCAAGGCAGAAAATGGGAAGGTTACATTTCAGTTATATTTGTAGTTATATACACTACTCCAGTTCCAGTACCTAGAGGTCAGTAATAAAAAAAACTCCTTCGAAAGTGCTGTCACTTCATTATATTTTGAAATAAACTGAATTTCTGAAATACAGGCCTCAGTAATAGTGAATATACAAGAGGGGAGCCACTTCTACTTTACTTTTTTGAGCTGAAATTTTTACAAAAGGAGGTAGGTAAGTAGCTCAGGGGTAGAGCAGCACTTGTCTAGCATGTGTGAGGTCCTAGGTTTGATCCCCAGCATGCAGCGGGGCAGGGAGGTAAAAGGCAACAGATCTCGAAGTCCAACAGACCCAGAGTTCAGTCCCAGCTCCTAACAAGAAGCAAGAGGTTTCACCTTGGGGAGCCTCAGTTTCCTCATTGTTCTTATGTATGAAATAGGGATAATATTTTAAGTCGATTCTTAAATTTGATTATGAGATAATATGCATAAAATCTTTAACCTAATTTCTGGAACATATTAGTATGTAATAAATGGAGGATGAGTAGGTATCATTATATAGTCATTCATTCAACAAAAATTTAGTGAGTTCCTACTTTGTGCCTGAGACAAAGCTTCCTGCTCTGATTATATATGATCAGCACTGGAGAAGACAGACATTTCTGGAAGACAGAGCTCTGGGCAGCAGTTCACCAGAATAGCTGTTCGCACTGATTACATTCCTCCTCCACCCGCTTTACTGCACTCAAGTAGCTCTAGTCTTACAGGGCATAGACAGTGAGGACTGATGCAAAGAAATCCCTTTGCTGCCTTCTTTAACATATTGCTGTAGCTAGCACATGCTCATACAGTGACAGATGATATTTGGAACACCATGTAAAACATTTTGCAAACTTTACAGTTTTCATACACTTGTGAGTAGCAATTTCCAAATAAAAGAGAGTTTACAAGGCTTTAAATTTGCAGTGCCTTTAATCAGAAATTGAAAAATTAAGATTGAGCCAGAAGCAACACAACAGAACATTTCCCTTTCACTGTTTAAATTTAAATTGCTATGTGATCTTCATTACGAAATTAGAGGAGATTTGCCATACATAAAATTGGAAGAGGGAACAAGGAAAGAAGAATGACACGAGGTTGGTAGCTAAATGTTTGCTAATGGGAGGAACATTTATCAATTTCGTGACTTACAGTTCTATTTACGTTTCTGAAATCGCAGAGGTAATTACCCACTTTTAAGTTAAAGGTTCTGCTTTAATTAATGCCATTAGTGGTTTTTAAGTAACAGGAAATAAATTTAAATTCTAAAAGTCTCACACTCACTTAGAAATCCAATCTCAGTCAATACATCTAATGGAACTACAAGTCACTATACTTAGATAATGTTCTTGATGAGTCTCTGTGTGTGTGTGTGTGTGTGTGTGTGTGTGTGTGTGTGTGTGTGTGTGTAAACCCACATACCTATTCCGCTCACCATACTTGGTAATACCCAGCTTCATTCAACACAAAGAAGGCTCTCTTCTAGCATGGCAGGAAATCTATATCCAGAGATACAACTGTCTACCAAAATCTCCAGTTGGGTTTCTTGTAACCCTCTCAAGCTTAACATATCCCACAGTAAAATCACCATTTTTCAGTACAGAATTTGCTCTGGGTCCAAAAGTTTCTATTTTAGAGAAATGAAATTCCATCCAGTTTAAGTCAGAACCTGGAAAGTTGCTATTTACTAGCTGTCTAATTGTGGACAATGAAATTAACTTCTAAGTATGTTTCTTGTCTGTAACATGGGTGTAGAAATACTAGTAACTACAGTATAGCACTGTTGAGGATTTAATGAGATTCATTAGCCTGGTGCCTGGCTTACTGAAAGTAAGTAATGAATGTTAATGATAATGATTTAAAACAAAATTATGATTGTTATTCTTTACTCAAGAGCTGATATTCATTAAATTGATCCTGTTTCATTTCCTAAACATCTCCGTCAATCACTTCTTTCCTTTCCACTGCCACTATTACCTTATAAACCATCTTCTTATGGCTGAAACAGCCTTCCTGGTCTCCCTGTATCAATTCTCACCTTCCTCCACTTGGCAGTCAGAAAGATCTCTCTAAAATTCTAATGTTATCAACTCATGCTTAACATTCTCCCATTGTACTTCCAGCAAAGTGTTAAACTAAATTTGACCTGAGGATGCTACCATACCTTGAGTCCCTGCATAACAAATGGCAACTCAGCTTATAAGGACTATGGTTTCATAACCAAGAGGTGAGTCGCAGCCAATCACAGAGGCTGAGCCTCAATCATAGGTGCCAAATGGTCAGACCACACCCGAACAAGGCAAATGCGGAGCAGCTAGCAGTCAAGCTGCTTGGGCACCTTCCTTCCATTTTCTGTCCATAAACACTGTCTGCACACACAGCATTTTGTTGGGAAGGCGGCAGATATGCAAACAAGCTGTTGAATATAGTTGACTAAAGTTCTTTACCAAGTCCAAATATATTAACCTAGTTTGCTTCCACTTCCAGATCTGCCTCCGCTTCATCTTCAGGCTCCCTTCTTGCTTCTGTGCCTGCTGAAACCTTCGCGCCAGGTTTATAGGGCTCCCGTCAGTCCCAACATACCAAGCATACTTCTCCTGCCCAGGAACCCCGCCCACATCTCCTCCCCCAGTGCTTGTCAGTTAGCCTTTGGGTTTCACCCTGCACGCTGCTTTCTCAGGGAGTACATCGGGGATAGCCTTACCTTTCTTACATTCTCTTCCACTGTTCCACATTCCCAATTACGTGTTCAATAGCTATCTGCCCTAAGAGCAGAAACAATGTCTATTTCACCCACTGCTATAGCTCTGGAATTTTGCTTAATGAATTTGTATATGGTTGGTCAACAGGATCAATTAATGAACAAGCAGAACAGTGGTTACCAAAGGCTAGGAAAGGTAGGCTGGGGGGGTGAGGGAGAGAGTATGATTAATAGACACATGGTGTATGAATAGGAGGAACAACTTCCAATGTTCTGAAGCACAATGGGGTTGACAACAATTAATTATAGATTTCAAAGTAACAAATAGTATTTTCAATGTTCCTAACACAATGAAATAATATTTGAGGTGACAGCTGTACCAATTACCCTGATAATATACATGGTATATTACATATATATTGATATCACATTACACCCCAAGAATAATTTTTGAAAATAGGAAAGGAAAGGTGCTATAAACTCACTTGTCTGGTTTTTGTTAAATGAGACATTTTAAAACTTTGACAATCCTTGGCAGCAGAGTCTGTGTCTTAATGGTGGATCCTAGAATCATACTGAGTTTATGTTAACAAGAGAACTGAAGAGACCAGAACAGACTATGTGAACAGAGAGTTGGGGCTTGGAGCCAGCTCGACCTTCAGATAAGAGGAGAGCAAGAGGCTGAATCCAGCTGCATGGACAACGACTTGGTCAGTGATGCCCACATAACGAAACCCCAGTGAAAACTGGACACCGGAGCCCAGTGATGCCTCCTGGGTGGGGAACACGCTGATGTGCCAGCAGGGCGTCCCTGTCCTGACCCTACAGGGGAGGGCACAGAAGAACCTCTGCAGTCAGGACCCCCCAGGATCATGCCCTATGTTTCTCTATTTGGCTGAGCCTTTCACAATAAAGCTGAAATCATGAGTATACCACTTTCCTGAGTTCTGCGAATGACTAGCTAAATTGCTAATGCTGAGGGCGTCATGAAAATCCAGGTATCTGTAGCGAGCTGGCCAAAAGTCCATGGTAGGGCCCCTAAACTTGCAACCGGCATCTTAAGTGTGGAAAATCTTGTTGGAAACCCTGATTTTGAACTTAGGGCATCTATGCTAACACTGGGGGGGGGTTAAGTAAGGTAACGGGATTGCAGTATTATAAAAGGTAAGTTTCCGAAGTACCCTAACCCTCGAAAGGCACAGAAGTCTTACCCCAGCATTGACAGAAGCGCCACCTCCTCCCCAGCTATCATCGCTCACATTCCTCCAGTCCGCCCCCATCGCGTCACGGGCTGTGCTTTCTGGAGCCAGAGCCATCTACACCTGGGCTTCAGGGGCTCAAAGGGAAGAAGGGTATTTCTAAGTACATGAAATTTATCTTTGGTGCCCTCTCAGCAAACTGTTTTATTCTTCTTCTATTCCCCCACCTCAGTACCCCTCTGGTCACTAATTTACATCCCAATCTTCCTCTTTAGGTCTATGTTTCTCCATTTCCAGGTTACTGTTCCACGTCTTCACTAACACAGCCATTTCCTCAGGAAAACTGAGACAAGAAGAAGCACGCAAGCAATAAGCTGAATCATTTTAAGATAAAAGTGGTGAATGCCATTGGCCCTTGCAGAGGTATTTGTATTTCAAAAGAGAACAATTTAAAACCAAATTCTAATTGGTGAAGTTCCTGAAAACAGCAAGAAGATAATCTATAGCTTCAAAGAGTCCAAACCCTCTAAAGAAGTGGCACTCTACCACTGCTACCTTCCTCAGTCAGCTAGAGGGAAGCTGCCCACCTACGCAGGGTCTCATTTCCTTTCCTTCCCAGCAACCCTAGCTAACTTTGCCTCGCTGCACTTTTACTGCCCTTTGGTCCCTTCTCCTAGGCCCAGACAGATTCCTTTCTTTGATCCTTTGGAGACTGAGGTAGAAGGAAGACCTCTCTGGATCCCAACCCAATTACCTAGGTGTTATGGTTGATACATTGTGTCAACCTGGGGAGTCTAGAGGTTTAGCTAAGTGACTCAGGAGGAAGCTAGGGTGCTTACTTTGTAAACATCCTGAGCCTGTGGAAGATGAGGGCATGGAGGTGTAAGAGGTTCACGCCCCCTGGGTGGGGGTAGCCTGTTTACAATGTAAGGGAGAAAGAGAGGCTGCTTGCAGCCATTCCTCCCTTTTGCTCTGGTTGTTTTTGCTGTGCTCTGCTGCCATGAAGTTTGCCCTCTGCCATGTGCCACTCTGCCTCTGAAACAGCCAAGTATGGACTGAAACCTCCACAAACTGTAAGCTAAATAAACCTTTCCTTTCTTCATTTTGGGCATTGGGTATTTTGTCTCAGCAATAAGAGTAAAGTAACCAAGACACTAGGAGTTTGCCATGTGGAAGCCAACCAGTCCTTTCCAAGTAGCTAATTGTACTTTTGGATTTTGGAGGGCAGGGGGAGTAAATAAAATGTTTTCTTTAAAGTGCTGAATCCATCACCAGAATGAACTTGACTTATAGTAGCTGGTGTTTGTTACAGAACTAATTTGCCCTTTTTTATCCAACTGGAATTCCCTTTATGTTAAAACATAGTAGGTACAGGTCAGCAAGGGTCCCTGGCTGAGTGCTACTTAAAACATGACTAAACCACAACTCAAGGTGTAGACATATGAACATTTTTTTAAAAAACAGACTTTTAAATAAATACTGCACAATGACAAGTATATACAAACTCTTATTCAGTCATGCTTTTCTTATTAAAATTAGAAATAATTTCTATAGGAATAGGCACAGAAGATTACGTGGCTGTCTCTTAGGTATCAGGAAAATGGTAAATGTTTATTCTAAGGGATAGTATAGACCCTCCAGGTCTATAAAATCAGTTGTTGGTATACAAGTGTTTAAATATTTTCAATGAAGTTTTTATTCATTCTATGAACAACTTTACTGGGTCCATCATACATCTCAGAGTGTCAACAGTCTCCGTGTAGTTCATATTACAACACGTGAAGAGATGGCATCTGAACTTCTGTCCCATAGCAAGCATGATTTTTTTTTAAATTTTATTTTAAAGACAAAAGAATGCAGACATATGAACCAGAAAAGCCATAAACAATACAGAAAATACAAAGTTATACAGAATATAGTAGGGAATTAGAACTCGATGTTGTAGTACATAGTTATCTTCACATTAGTTAACACAAAAACATTAAAGGAAATACCAAATTATAGAGAAGATAGTAGGGAATTTGCACTGGATGCTGTGTAATATAAAGTTATCTTCACTTCTGTTAATACAAAAACTATTGAGGAAATACAGAATTATAGAGAACATAGAAGGGAATTAGCTCTGGATGCTGTCCTACATAATGTTACCTTCACCTTTGTTACTCAGTAACACAGATGATGGCCCATTTGATCATTTAATTTTTCTCCTCCCTCATCTCCGTTGCCCTACCACTCAATCAGTCATCTTCCTTGTGATAATAACTGTACTCCTGGGTTTATCTATATCCTTGGACTCTCGCCTTGGGAAGAGATATAGCTGCCTCAGACTATACTATAACATACATGGGTGTATACAAACTGCCATGGTTGGAGGTGGGAAAGCACATATGCTCACAGCGGACCGCCTGGCTCCACCCTGTCGTCTTGCTATGGGTGGGGGCGGGTCCAGACCATGAGGTGCCCTGAGCGGGGCCCTCAGCGGAGCAGCCACTGGGCCCACTGTGGAGCAGCAGAGGAGCAGCTGTGGGGCCCACTGTGGGGCAGCCGCGGGGCCCACTGTGGGGCAGCCGCGGGGCCCACTGCGGGGCAGCCGCGGGGCCCAGAGCAGCACAGCTGTGGGGCCCACTGCGGATCATCCACAGGGCCCACGGCGGAGGAGCCGCAGGGCCCACTGCGGAGCAGCTGCGGGGCCCACAGCGGAGCAGCCACGGGGCCCTCAGTGGAGCAGCTGCGGGGCACGCGCCTCCATGGGGCGCCCTCTGTGACCCTTCTGGCTCTGTCCCCTTGCCTTGATGCCAGAGGCCCTTTTATCTCCTCCCACCTCCTACTGATCTCCAGTATTACCATTCCCCACCCCTTGCAGCTGGGTAGTGGGTCTCCGAAGCTGAAGCTGCGAATGCCGAAACCAGGGCGTGGGCCAAGGGTGTGCTTGGAGCGGCAACCTCCTCCCTCTCTATCTCGTCTCCCTCCAACTGTGCCATGTCAGATCTGCGATCCCCTCCTCCAGAGGAGGTTCTGCTTAGACTTTCCGAGGGTTTCAGTTCCCATTTCAGATCCTTCTCGAGTTCAGGATATCCACCTCTTTCCTCTCTGTCCTTCACATGTTGCCACACTGCTATGTCTGAGTGGCATTCCTCTGGGAAGTTCTCTCTCTGCTGCCTACCCGGTCGCCATGGGTTCATACAAGGTTTATATATGCAAGCAGTATGGAGACACTCTTGTTGCTCATATTAGTAGTTTGGGGTGAGTCCTGAAGCCTGTGGACTCGTCCCATTGCTGTCAGGAACAGGTGGTGATTGCGCAGGCCGCCGAGACTCAAGGTGCTCACAGAGGGTGTTCAGGGTGAGAGCTGAAGCCCAGTAACTCAGTTCATGCTTCCTGCTTGATGTTGGAGTGAGAAGGGCGTGGGGCCGTGTGATCCACCTCCGTCTACAGCTCTCTCTTGCTGTTGTGCTCCAGTTCCCGTTTGTTCCTTGGCTGGGTCCCTGGGAGTTGCTGTGGCTCTGATGTCACTGCTGATGCACCCCACTGCTCCCCACTGGCAGCCGCCCACACAGTGGAGAGGCAGGAGGCCACGAGCCTCGAGGCAGGCTTAGAGCTGGGTGTAGTGGGATGTGTACTGGGTGCTCTGGCTCCACCTTGCCTCCAGGTGATAATTAGGAAGGTTGCTGCAGGGTGGGGACTCCTGGCTGTTGCAACCTCTCATCCTCACACTGGATTTGACAAAAGTTCCCATCCACCATTGCCTCTTTTCCTGGCTGCGCCCTCTCCTCTCCAGTTCTGGACCAGCTCTAGGAACTCCACTATCCCCTGGCCAAATCGGGAGGCTTCCATGAGCGTGGGTCTCCGAAGCTGAAGCTGCGATTGCTGGAACGAGGGCTTGGGCCAAGAGTGTGTTTGAAGCAGTGGCTTCCTCTTTCTCTGTCTCTTCTCCCTCCGACTGTGCCGCGGCGGCCCTCCGATCCTTTCCTCCAGGAGAGGTTCTGCTTGGTCTTTCCTAGGGCTTCAGTTTCCATTTCAGATCCTTCTTGGGTTCAGGGTACACACCTCTCTCCTTTCTGTCTTCATATTGCTATATTTCATTGTCTGGGTGGTAATCCTCTGGGAGGTTCTCTGTCTGCCGCCTACCCAGTCGCCATCTTCCCGGAAGTCCCCAAGCATGATTATTTTTAACAGTCAGTGCTAAATTCTTTTTTTTAAGTAAGTTTTGTGCATGTCTCTCATTTAAACGAACTGGATAGATGTGGATTTCAAAAACCATTATAAGAAACTGAAATCAATCTGTAAGAACGTGTTACCAATTGTATATAAAACTCAGGAAGTTTGTGTTTTTTTACATTAACCAGTGACTTTTCCTCTAAATATGGAACTTGGGAGAAAGTTGACTTTGCCCAAGTGGCCAATAGTAATACTGTCTTTCCCAGAAAATAAGACCTAACTGAAAAATAAGCTGTAGCTGGTCGCTGCCATGGTAATGGCCAGTGTCACGCAGAAGACTGTACCTAAGTATTCTCTTGCTACTCTGTAAGGCAAGGATGGGCTGATTGCAGCTGGCAGTTTTGATCTTCAGGTTTCAAGGCTTATTATTTTCTCGTTAGGCCTTATTTTTGGGAAAACACAGTAGTGTCTGGAAAACCAAAGGCAGGAGCTTTAACCGGGGCATTGGCATGCAGACTTTCGATGGTGGTGTCAAAAGGTGTAATTACTTTCTCTGAGTCACCTAAAAACTAGAGCTTTAAAACTGTTGCAAACACGTTTACTCTATTTCTTTAAAAATTAGAATTTGTAATAAATTGAATTTTACTACAGAAAAATGAATTAATAAACTTCCTTGTGTTTTAGGGCTCAAAGTTTTAGCAGTGTTTTTATTCACATAGTAAATGGAAAGTGGAAAAGAAACTGCTTTAATGAACTAAAACACAAAACCTAAAACCTTTAGCAATACCTCACCCCCTGTATAAATAATGCTGGTACTAAATAACAAATTCATTAGATGTTCTGACAGAAACACGATTTTAGGGTTTTCCTGTAAACTGAATTGTGAAGCTGAAAAGAAGAAAATGACCATGGACTATATAATAAATTGCAAAGGTTCAAATATCTTTTGTCAAATGCAGGCAGACTTACTTTAATACACTCAAGTCAGGCTACAAAATCCTAACTAATATGTTTAATATAAAGAGAGCTCATAAATAGATTTTTCCTCCCCCTGGAGAAATTAATAAATTCAGAAGCATCTACAGTTCTGAATCAAAGTCAGACAAAAATCTTGTCATTTTTTAGTACGTATTTCATTCTGGTAGAGAAAAAGAAAATCAAAGAGTAAAAGAGAAGGAGAGAGAAAAGAAAGATGTGAAAAATTATATTAAATCTTGTGAGATTCGTATATTTAACATGGAAATAAACGGATATATTTATTTGCCACATAAAGAGAATTTTAAGTATCTTCCAGAAAGTACTTTCATTTGTAATGTCTGCCAAAATACAGACTATGATAAAGAATAAACATTGTGAGTCTGTGTTATCACCCTGTCACATTCTCTCTTGGTTTTACAACCATGCACTAGTGAAATTTATCTTTACTTTTGGATCTTTTTTAAAGAAAGCTGAAAAACTTCTGTGTATGTAGAAACGGAATTAATGGACCTTAACTCTGCTCAGCCTTTAGATTAGTATTTATATTTGACTATTCTCTATCTCAGAACATTCTAGGAAACACAGGCGTTAGAGGGAGAAGGGGAACACAAATGTGTCCCCAAATCTATGAGGTTTAGCGGGGACAGTGAGAGGGAGAACAGAGTTTGCGACTGGCTGAGGAAAAGGGAAGAACACTAACTTAAAAATAACTCACCAAGTACCTTGGTGGAGCGACTATTCACTACAAAGGTCATAGGAAGAAGAGAGAATAACAAAGTCTACTGCAGCATTACTGTCTATACCCGTTATTCTTACTACAGTGAGGCGTCTTCAAATCCTGGGCAATGTCTATGGGTGGGGCCAAAACTGTTAAACGCACGACAAATAACCTGCATGCAACAGGCCAGGATGGCGACACAGGCCATCCATTCCCAACTGAGTCTCTTGATTCTACAGTGATACAAACCACCACCCTGACTGAGGCGGACCCCGAAAGCATTTGGCGTGAGAAAATGCTCGTCCGGGATGCATTAAAAACTCGAACAGAGGTGTGGTTGATTTTTTTACAAAAAGGATCACAAATGAAGAAGCCCTATTTTTTCTTCTTCTTGAATAAAGAATCTCACTTTTATAAAGCTGAGAAGCCACAGTAGTGAAATTTGAAGGCAGCACTGTCTGTGGTATATTTCAAATCGAGGCTAGCCCCCTGGCCTTGGTAAAGCACACCTCCCTGGGCATAGTGTGCAAAGTCCTCCAAAGCAGTCTGGAGCACAGGTAAGAGTCTCCTGTGGATCTAGCAAGCATTAGAGCAATCACACTGTGTTAACCAATTGTTTGCCTATTCAAAGAAGTAAGGAGGTCATTTTCTCTACACAGTTGAAGTTTCACAAGCTTGCTGAAATCTGTATTTTTTGACATTTGCCTGAAAGAAGACAGCAGATGCTTACTTTTTCTTACACAATAGAATTAAAAGTCCAACTTCTCAACCTTCAGCATTTATATTCTCATCAAATCATGGTGACCTTTCAGGATAAATTTAGTTGTGGCTATTTTCTTTCCAATTATCTCATTGAAAACAATGTTTCTTTCATGACAAAGGGCTTTAGCATTTTCTTTTAAAATTCTGAAAATACTAATTTTCTTTATTAAGCAATAAATTTAGTTTGATGCTTAACACTATTCAAACAAATTGAGTACATATTGGTAATTTATTTTTCTTCTTATCATCAGTACTTTAAAATTCAGTAGGAAATAGTTCCTTCTTATGACTTAATATGGATTGGTAGGTCAACAACAAACTACATATAAAGGTGAGGTTTGTATTAAGTGAGGAAGGAGGTAATTAAATGAGATGATTCTGACTTGGCCAGACAAAGGTAGGGAGGCGTATGTGGAATCTGAATAGGGACGGAGGAAAAAGGAAAGAAACTGAAAGAGCTAAAAACAGGTAATCTGAGACTAGGAAGGAACTAAAAGTTTAAAGTTGAAATATGACTTAGCGATAACATAAAGTGCCGCTCACAAGGAAAACTAAACGTAGATCCCACCTTGTAGGTGGAAGTGCTGTTATGGCTTGTGTCTAGATGTTCCCCATAAGCCTCATGCGGTCCTGGGTTTTTTGGCTTTTTTTTTCATAGGACTTTCTAGAGTGTGTGATTGGCAGTGCAATTCTGGGACTATGGGTGCGGGGATTAAGGGTGGGTGACTGCTGGGTCAGTCCACTGACTGGACTGACATCGTCTTATCCCAGTAGCCTGGGTACAATGTAAGGGACAGAAAGAGGCTTGTCCCCTCCCACCTTGATGCTTTTGCTGTCTTGTGGGTGCCATGAAGTGTTGTCTGCCATGACACCCTGCCTTGGAGCCAGCCGATCATTGACTGAAACCAAACTGTGAGCTAAATAAACCTTCCCTCCTTTAACTTTGGGTGTCCACTATTTTGTCTCAGCAAGAAGAAACGTAACTAATACGGTGCTACTATACACATCTGAGTATTACATAAACATTAACTACAGTCATTTTCATTACTGATTGGTAACCAATTAGAGATCTAAACCCAAGTGATGTGTGCTTCACTAAACACTCAGTAAGAATCGTCTCATGAGAGCAACCTGAAGGTGGGCTCTCTCCACTGCAGCACTCTGACACTAGAAGCCCATCCTTGGCTGTGGGAGGCTGTCCTATGAGCACCTTCACCCTCAGCCTCTTCGCCCACCCACCCTGGCCAAGTCGTGACTGTAACGCCACCAAACATTGCCAGGCGTTGCCAAATTGCCCTTTGGCTGGGAACTGCTGCTTTCAAACATAGGAAAAAAAAATCTACAACTTGTGTTTATGGCTCTGTCACACAGACTGAAGGTGAGAGCTGGCCAAATGACACACAGTATCGACACCCAGAGCAGCAGCTGTGAGCCACACATGCTCACCTAGCACCTCACAAAGTGGGCCCAGGCACAGCTGAGACTTGACGAGTGTAGGACAATACAGCGGACTTCGGAGACTTAGTACGTGAAAAAGGAGGCAAGCTATTTCAATACTTTCATACTGACTACATGCTAAAACGATATTCTGGGTATAGAAGGTTCAATAAAATACATTATTGAAGTTAACATCATCTGTTTCTTTTCATCTTTTTACAATGTGGCTACTAGAAAAGTTCAAAATATTTATGTGGCCCTTGTTAGAGGTCTGCTGAATAGAGCTGAGCTCCCGCCAGGAAGGGTGTCTCCTCTGCACTACCCGTTCCGGACAGCCTCTGATGAGAGGAAAGAGAACTCGAAAGGGCCTGTCTTCAGTTTTCTCTTTATACTCTCTGTGTTCTCCTTGGATGACATCCAGTCTCACTGTTCCATTGAAATTACTACTCTTAGGTGACCGATCTCCCAGCTGGACCTCCAGGCCAAAGCTCTCCTGAAGCCTAGGCCTGCATGCCCTACCCATCACCCAAGTGTCCCTACTCAGACACCCTAGGAGCACCCCAAACTTAAATGTACTCAAGCCCAAAGGCTCCTCCTCCAAGGCTCATTTTATTTATTTATTTATTTGGTACCAGAAATCGAACTCAGGACCTTGTGCTTGCCAGGCAGGGGCTTGTGCCACTGAGCTCTATCCCCAGGCTGCAGGGCTCATGTTAGTAAATGATCTTACTAATACAGTAAATGATCTTACTAATACTAATACTAATACTAATACTAATACATCTTACTAATACAGATGCTTCAGCCAAAACCCGGAAGTCCTGCGTTCCCCCTTCTTCATCCTGACTGCATCCCTCACAAAATGCTGCTTTGTCTACTTAACCATTTCCAGTATCCTCCCTTTCCCCACCTCCTGGCCAGACCAAGGCACCGTTATTTCTCCCTGTATGGACTCCTCATCCCCTGTGTGCTCTTATCACACTGCTCTGTCCTTAGTAAACACTCACCACGCAGTACCAGTTTGGTTCATTGTTCTTTCCTATTGGAGCACTGTACAAAAACAAAGCAGTAAAGCTTTCCTTGCTCATTGCTGTAACTCCTATTTACTGACTGGTGAATTAACAAATAAATGAGTGCATGAATGAAGAGGGGTACAAACTACTAAGCCACAAACTGCAATCTAACTACGGAGCTGGGCTGTAAGAACAGTGGCTCCATCAGCACAGAACGCCTGGGAAAACAGCAGTCCTTATGTCTAAATATCAGTGCTTATGTATAGACATGTACTGACCTAAGCTCTTGAATACTACAAACAGGAGCAAAATACCTAACAACAGGTTCCTGTACTTTCATCCTTGACAGATCTATCTCATATGCCTCAACTCAACCCCCTTTCTCTACACAGTTCTGGGTCAGGAAAGAGCAGCTGAATAATGTCTTGTATAACCCTGAGCTCTGCACTAACCGGATGGCCAACATTCTCTGTCTCCAATGCCATTATCCCAGAGTATCCATAGTTCCCCCGTGAAGAGCAGCTACAATTTACACAGAGCTAAGAACAAGTGTGAAGAAATGTACTTCTAAAAGCAAGTCATTACAAGTTCAAGGCAACCAATGACACCTTCTCTTAGTCACCTTTCATTAAGGGGGCTCCAGCCACCTTCCTGTCCACTGTGGTGGCAAACCTGTGGCACGTCTGCCGCGGCAGGCTGCCTGTATCACTGAAAGCTCTAATGGGTTTCCCATCACCGCCCCAGTCTGGCACTAGTCTGAAATGGTGTTGGGATAAAGCACAGCAGCACTTATACTAACTAGTAAGTTGCAGCAGCTATTCTGGACATTTAAAGGCAGCCACAACTTTCACAGATGCTAGTACTTAATGTACCCCAGGTCTACATCCAGGAAGAGGCACTTGTGAAACACTTCTGGCAACGTGTGTATTTAGAGAAGAACATGAAGACACAAAAGGCAAAAACTAGACCCATGTTTTCACCTGTCATTTACCTACTGCTTCTCCAATTAAGTGAGGGACTAGTTGTGGGTACAGGGGACAAGGAGATGGCGGACAGAGACCAGAGAGAGCATCTCGAAGGGCAGCACGTCAAGGCCAGAGTGAAGTGAATGTCTAAGAGTACTGTTTAGGCCTACAATGTATAACTGATTTTTTAAAATATTTATTTCTTAGCTAGAAATTATCTAAAAGCATTTTTTTGCATTTTAAAATTTTTATTTATTAGTACAGTGCAGTATATGTTTACATTCCTTATGGACGTTGGTACACGTACAAAAAAATCATTTTTATTAGAATAAAAAGGGAGGTTGAGTCTCTAGGAGTGAAGAAACTTTAGGAAAAGTTAAAAATTTGTTTCCTCTTCATTTACCTTCCTTTTATGGGCCAATAAAGAAAACCAGGGTAATTTCCTGGTTCGCACTATTTAGGAAACAGGATAAAAGGAATTAGTGCGGAAGTGCCTTTTCTGGGACTAGGTGTTCTGTTTCCAGAAATGACTCTCAAAGAACTGTGAGAAATTTATCAAAGGTGTTTTTAATGTTTTTAATGTTTTCTGGTGACTCTTTTCCATAACAAAGTTTCATGTCTCATTATCTCATTTTTGCTAATACAAATGAGGAGCAACAAAGCAGAAAAAACCAAATAGAACACTGGCTCACTGACTTACGACACTCAGTCTACATGTGACTGGCATATTACCCGTGTGAAAACCATGTGTTTTCTGCTGTGGTACAGATCCTCAGAGGGAACAAAATTTGGTGTGACGGGGACAATCCTACTCTTTTTGTACAAAGCATAGATATACAGTATGTTGTGTTATTAAACTTTTCATGGGGGTGGAGGGTGCTATTGAGAGGAAATAAATGTCTAAAAAGGTTTTTCATGGAGGCAACAATAAACCAAAGGCTCAGAACATTTTTCTTAGCCTTCATTTTTTTCAACTAAATGGTTTGTTATCAACTATCTTAAAGGATTATTACAACTATCTCTGAATATATACAGGAAGAATGAGAACAGATAAAGCAGGGAGAAAGACAACCGAAAGTTGTACAAACTAGTTAATATATACTAACACAAAGATTCAAACACATACAGACTAATATCATTGATGATCAATTGTATTAATAAGACAATTCTCCTTTCACTAGTTACTTCATCCACTAAATACCTAACATCTATCCAAAGAGAAAATAAAGACATAGTAAAAGTCAAATAATAAATATGCAAGAATCTATAAATGAGCCCAAAATACAAACCTAAAATACCAACTTCAAGACCCGCCAGGTCTGTTTTAATTTTATCATAAATATCTTCTGATGTAAAGTCAACGGCAATGGTCCTCGTCTCCACTTTGAATTTTTCTCCTGGCGGGGAGGGGGAGAAAAAAAAAGTAGAAAAAATTAATACACAACAATTAGGATGAAAGCATTTGATAACACGATCCTTTCAAACTCTTTTTTTTCCTCTCAATTTGATATGACATTTAGACCAGGATAATTTTAGGCAATCATGAGATTAAGATACGACACAGTCAATACAATAGTTCAGCAATTAAAAATTCCAATGTCGTCACAGGGCTGGCTGAGCGTTCCTTAATCAGCTCTCCCTTTACAAATCAATAATGATAACTGCTTTTTAGAACCTTTGGTACAAATAATAAAGCATGATTCATATCATGATGTTATATACTCTTCAAGTGTCACTGGCTTTGTGCTTTTAATTGCAAATTGATGCATCATAACTTCAGGAAGAAGTCTTTATGTAAAATACCTTAAAGTGTGACATTAAAATAAGTCCGTCTAATTAAAACAGAAGGAAAATGACAGTGATTTTACTGTAATTTTGGAGCTTGGTTAATAGTTAATAGTCACTGCATTTAAAATCTACACAAAACACACAGTAATAAATCTATAAAGTGACTCAAGAAGGACCTCACCATGCTCCTTTGTGCAGGACTACTAAGGTCCAAACAGAGCTGATGGAGGTAACAGCTTCAGAAGTGACACCCTGGAGAAACAAAATTCATCTGAGCTAACGTAGAACATCTACTTTGGCCTTTACTAGGCAGCCCCTTTAAAGAGCTAGCTTGAGCTCTGAGGTTACCCAGGCATAGGTGCCAATCTCGTCTTCACATTTATTCACAAAATAATTTCGAACAAGTTACCAGTCCTCTTTGAGCCTTTGCATACCGCCTCCCAACTGGAGATGTGGGGCTCCAGTGGTGCCCATGGCACATGGAAGGTGCTCTACCAATGCTCCTCCACCCTGACCCTGACTTCTCTTACAGAAATCCAGCAGGCTAAGAACACTATTCTTTAGAACTTACTGAAGATTAAAAGAATTAATTTCAAAATCCCGCTTCTAAAAATAAATCTTCAGTTGACATCACTGTCAGCTGATCACTGAGTTTGCACTATTAGTCCTTACAAGAACTATCCATTCATGATCTAAAAGGATTTATGTTTAAAACTGAAGTGCTGGTTCATGAAAGACTGGATTCTCAGTTTGACTCAGTGCAAAGTACTGACCCTCAGTAGAAATCCATGCATAAACTGGAGAGAAGAGCAACTGGCCAACAAAACCCTTACTTGGTGTTTTTTGTTTGTTTATTTGAGACAGGGTCTCACTCCACAGTTCAAGCTGGCCTTGAGCTCACTATGTAGCCCAACCTGGTCTAGAACTCACAGCAATCCTGCTGCCTCAGCCTCCGGAGTGCTGGGAGTGCTGGGATTACAGGCGTGTGCCACCACGTGTGTCACCACGCCCAGCATCTTACTTGGTGTTAAAGGTACGCTTACTGTCACAATATAAGGCACATGCGTGTTTGTGTAATGGACAGTCTAATAGAAAGTGCCATTTCACAACAGCTGGTCCAACACATCTTACTAGGAACATACAGGGCTCACAGAATTTACCACTGGCAAGTAAAGCCACCCAGTTTACTACCACCTCACATTCACAGACGGCATAAAAGCCCCAGATCAAAAAGCTGAAAGATGCCCTTTATTTTATGCAAAACCTTATCTAAGAATAAATGCAGACAAAGTTACCTATGTATTTTGAAAAGCAAACTATTTTTTTGACACTACACATTTAAAAGTCTCACTACCTCACAACTGCTGACTCAAACCAGGATTTGATGAATGTACATACATTAGTACATCATTGTAGAGATTGTGTAGCTTTGATACTAAAAACAATTCAATGGCATTTTTTGAAAGAATGTCTAAAAATGAGCCTCCATAGAAGCTTTCTTTGTATTCATATTAGGATAGGCAAAATGGCTTCTGATGCAAGTTTTTCAAGATATTAAAATTTTGAACTGAAAAGAGAACTTACATCTTGATTACCCAGAATTATATTCTAGTCCAGTTAACATTTCCCCCTCTTGTTTATTTTTCTTCAGTGCTTCTGCTGAGGGCTTCTTTTCTTCCTTTTTTAAAAACACAGCTCAGATCATATCAGGCCCCTCTACACACACCTCCGAAGGTTTCCGGCTCATTCAGATGGAGAACCACCCTTGGTAACAGCCTGACGCTTCTTGGAATGCATCTCCAGAGACTCTCCCTTTGTGCCCAGGTCCAGCACCATAACACCTCAGAGCTGTTTGAATGTGCTCCAGATGTAGGCAGCGAGCATCTGTAGCTCCACGCCCTCTGGCTGGGATGCTCTTCTGCGTCCCTTGTCATGGTTGGGTCCCTGTGCAAATGCTACCCACTCAGAGGCTCAACCACTACCCTTCCCGCTCTGCCCCATCTTTTCTTTCCTAAAACACAAGTGTGTTCTTGTCATTTCTCAGTTTAATGGCCTGTGGTTTCTCTGTTTAATGGGATGAAATGTAAACTTGTTACAGGGCCAACCTGGCACTTGTACAGAGCCCCACGCTCACAAGGACCCGCCTGGTGTAGTGCTCATCCATGTCCTGCTTTATGTTATTCCCTTGTATGTAGCTACTGTGTACTTAACAATGCAGGTGCATGTTAGTCTATGCCTCTGCTAGAACTAAAATGCACAAAGAGAGGGTCCTTGCTCTGTTTTATAGTTACTGAAGAATGACACAAGTAATCCAGGATTCTTTACCACCCTGTTCTCATTCTCTTAGGTTGTGTCCCCTCCTGATTTCAAGAGGGCCACAACTGTTCCAAGTACCACATACTGACAACAATGTTCAGAGACAGAAACTGGACATCTCGTAATACGTCCTTGGGTCTGTGAAAGGGAAGAATCCAGAAGATGCCCTTGTATTTCCCCTCTGAGGATCATGGTATAGTGTGCTTTTGACAAGGCCCGTCTATGGATGGGCTTTGATGATTCCACGGACTGATCCCACATTCACCACCTAGTTATGCAAAGCAAGAGCAGTAGCGTCTGTTTAAGAACAGAACAGGCCCAGGCTATCAGATGAGAATTGTAATGAGTGCTCTCAAAGGCTGACATGGGAGGTGACTGACTGCATTAGGAACTGGGAGAGTCATTCTAGGTGAAGCATCTTTCCCTTCCTGTAGCCGTTCACTCTGCATCTGACCCTGCCAACAGACCAGGCAGACTAAATAGACGAGAATCTAACCTTAAGCATCAGCACAAGGGTGTATGAAGCCCCTGGAACAGACACAGATGGATACCAACAACACATGGATACCAACACCAATGGCACCTTCACTGGCCCCCCTACCCCACTCCAGTCTGTACCACACAGTGATAGCACGGTGCTGGGCAAGAACAACAAAGACTCTGGTGTGGCTGCTTCTGGGCACTCCCATCCTGGCCCACCACACAGGCCCAAGGGAGTAACATGGTCCTGGTCTTTTTCCAGAGCAGAGCGGTAGTAAGATACAAGCGACACTCTACGGTGTGCAGGATGAAAACACAAAAACAGAATCTGGAGGTTGCAATGGTGAGCCACTTGACTTCCCCCGACCAGGAAATGCTTTGTGCCTCAGCTCTGGGAGCACCGTCAGTGGTCAGCCTCGGGCGTCAGCCCTTTCCGGACCGATTTCTGTAGGATCACATCCTTCCTGGGTGTCCCACTGAGGGAGTAGAAAGCCAGTGCACAGCTTGTATCCTGCAGGTTCTGATTCTAGAAGTACATTCTGTTTATTCTTTTTCTGTTCTTTTGTAATGACCTAGTTTTAATTATTTAAGCTGTAAGATAGCTTTTAATGTTTCTAGTAGTCTAAGTCTCCTTGAGTGATCTTTTTCAAAAATTTACTGCTTGTCCTCACCTGTTTAGGCTTGGTTTTTATTGGGTTTGCACTGAGCACTTCAATTAACTTTATGAAGAATGACAGTGTGGCATTCCCTCTAGGCTCTCTGTTCAAACTTTATAGCTGCCTCACAGTAAAATCTTTTAGCTGTAAATTATTAAGTAAAAGAATTAAAGCATTCCATTTTTAGAATACAATCATTATTGTGCAAAAAGAGTCAATACTGTGGCCTACGGTGCCTACTGACAAACTACTCGGCATCTGAGGCTGGGTGGGAAGGCATCCTGCCCCTAACGGTTATAATCAGATGCAGCTGTGGCCTCCCTCTCTTTTTTTTTTTTCCAGAATGAGAAGGTACTTAGGTCCTGGTGGCCAAGACCAAAACTCAAGAAGCACAGATATTTCTAATGACTGGTGTGAACTGTTCAAGGCAACCACTTTGCTAGATATGGAAACAAAAACTCAGCTCTGGCTCCATAGAGAATGAAGCTAAGAAATAGCTAAGTGGACACTATGCAATGGCACTGCACAGTGTGCCTTTCTACAGCTCTGCAGCACACATAATAGCTGCAAGTGTGGACACAGAGCTAACGTATTACACCTACACCGCTGTCCAACACACTGGCCTCACACTGGTCTGCCACCCCGAAGCACAAGGGCTCTGCTTCCAAGGCACACAGTTGTCTTAGACTCAGTATATCCTGAATTACTTCATGTTCAAGTCTGGAACTGACACACAAAGGGGAACTGGATCCATAAGAAGTCTCAGATGCTGCTGAAACACTTCTCAATGATTAAGACTAACACACATTTAGGTTCAAACCAATAAACTTCATAAACATATTTACGAAAGCCTTACATTTATCTCATTCCTAGGTGTGACCATCATTTTCATTTTGCTCCAAAAACTGGCATCTCCTTTAGGATTTAACAGTCTTTTTCTAAGAATAATTTTCTAAATTTTGTGAAGACTTTCCTCAAACTTCTTCCTTCGGGGGTAGGGCTATTAAGGGTGAGAATGCTGGAGAAGAAATCTAATCTACATGAAATTTTGTATTATTTATAATTTTTCTATTGACAAAAACCACAAGGAACACAGATTCTCCTCTGTCCCTATTCTGCCTCAAATAATCACCTGCTTTCTCCAGAGCTTCCAGTCCCACCCACTGTAAAACTCCTGTTGCCCCCAGTCTGCCCCTCACTTTTTCCATGATAACTTCCTCTAAGATTCAAGTCAAGATCCAAGCTGTACCACTGCCTGTGTGCACATATTTTTAATGATTCTCATTTCCTCCAAGAAAAAGCTACCTTCTCTCTTGGGGGTGTTCTTGGAGGCCCTTTCTGTAACTCTATGAGGCATTTCTCAAATGCACAGAGCAACGAACAGCAACCTCTCTCCTTCACTGTACTTCCAGCACCCCACAATGTCTGATAGACAGCAGAGGTCGTGCTGCTAAAAACATGTTGAATGAACAAATGCCACTAGGCCAACAAAGGTGTCTTATTGAAATTATTTCAATTAAGAAAATACACTACATACTGATGAGAAATCTCTATGTACAACATAACAACATAATGTAATATCAGGCATTTTAAAACAGATGATAAATTAAGGAACAACACAATTCTTTCATCTATCATTCTCATTCAACAATGAGTTATCAGGGGACTTCCGGGAAGATGGCGACCGGGTAGGCAGCAGAGAGAGAACCTCCCAGAGGATTACCACCCAAACAATGAAATATACCAATATGAAGACAGAAATAAGGACTTCCGGGAAGAAGACGACCAGCCGAGAGAGCGAGTGCGGAGGGAAGAACGGCTTCAGCTCCTGAACCCGACAGAGAACGCGCTACTGGGACAA